>PVJX010011527.1:0-53245 GCA_004027295.1 Dolichotis patagonum | reverse complement strand
GAGTTAGGATAATTCCTGCAAAGGTCTTTTGGCAGGTGCTTGGTGTATTACAACTGTAATTGTATGATTATAAATGATAGATAAAGCACATGATCCCTCTAGTTGATGTACCCAGGTTTTCTCAAGAACTAAATTTTTCATAAAGTTGTACTTTATGAAACCAAATTTGTCTTGATATACGTCTGCACATACAGCTGGAAAAGGCTGGCCTCATGAGTGAAAGAGTCTTGTCCTAAAATATTTAAACTGCGGTGGGAGGCAGGACCAAACAGCTGAGAGGTGGGACCAAACAGCATGTTTACCTTGAGGTCACCTCCTCTTCCCCTGTGACAACTTCCTTTTCCAGTGGTGTGAAAAGGGGCCCCAATCAGTAACGTGTGTCATCAATGCCTGCCCTAAGTGCCACCCCTAGTTATATGTGTATTGTATGCCACATGTTCAGGTCAGAGGTGACTAAGCCCTCTATGGTTAGGGTCCTCTCCACATCCTTGGAATAAAGGCCATTTTTATCTCATACTTTTATGTTTCATCGCTCCAAAAACCCTATCAGTGAGTACGCAATCTGGCAGTCACATGGAGAGCCATGACCAGAAAGGGCCTGTGCTTGATTTAATGCTCTGCTATCATCATCTTAAAACTTAGTAATTTTATTTTTTATCTTTTGTTTTGTAAGAGATGTCCCATGTACAGAAGAATATCGGCTCCTGACCTAGATCCCCAACCTCACAAATGAGTGTATGGTGGAGGTTTAAATAAAATGTGACAAGTTATATGATTTTAGGGCTCCAAGAGGGTCAAAACCCTTTAGCTGAGCTCAAAACTCCGAGGACTAAGACAAAGACTTCTCTGGATCAGCCCACTTTTATTAGGACCAATGACAAAAGGCAGGGAAACTGAGGAAGAGGCAATGAGCAGGACCTTGGGAGTCATTTTAAGGACGTCTCCAAGTAATGAGTCAAGTCAATTCAGTAGAACCGAACTGTCTTATCATGAAGACATGGTAGGAGTGAGACTGGAGGAGTAATTTCGTAAGCTGCCATCTCTATCAACTTAATTGATGTTTGAGCCAAGTGTCCGCAATTGTGGGTTTATCTTGCCCTTTGAGGTATCTCTGGCCTCACAGGCCACTACAGGCCTCAGCCAGGACCAATGATTCATAGAGGTTCACTTCCTATGAATCAGCTCCCATCGCTAGGCAAGGGGCTGAGGCCTAGGACAGACTCATAGATAAACATAAAAAGCCAATTAGTAAAATTTAAATCCTGCTCAGAGCTGCTTTGTAGTGGTCTCCAACAGAAGAATATGTGAATGAACAGAGCAGCTCCAGATACTCTGCGTGGACACTGTTCCTTGAGGTCCTATTTACATATCATGTTCTAAGTGTCCCTTAAGCACATAGGCTGGATTCCCCCATGGTGTATGGGTGTACAGAGAGTCTCACAGAAAGAATAGGTAAGAGAGGTACATCTCTGATTAGATCAGCAGAGCCACAGAAAGTCCTGAAAGACCCACTATCCCTTCTAATCTGAAGCTGCTTTGAAAGGAGGCAATGATGTTCTAAGAATCACAAATGACCAAGAATTTCTATCATATCCTTTTGTACTCATGCTACTTTTTTATGTTGCTCAACCTCTTAATGTAAAAATAACTCCTCTTTATCTGTATCTGTATATCTGGTTATCTATACATCTATATATCTTGCATTCATAGAAACCCTTCTGCTCTCCTATATTGATTACATCAAGTTACTCAAGTGGGAATTCTTGTGGGAGGCACTAGAGTGTGCAAGATGAACCTGGCAATGTTTCAGGCTCTTGTTCCTTGGTGAAGTACCCTAGGGCCTACTGGGACACATTTTTCAAGATACAGGTTTTGTTTCTTATAGCTTCAACATTAAGATATAGTTTATAGTGCTTCTGGAGCTTATAAATAGCATATACTACATTTGAAAATGATATTTCAACCTATTTATAAAGTCACTCAGAAGGCTACCAATTTGAGTTAGACTCTATGCAAGAGATGGCTTTACAACAGAGTAATAAGCAGTCCTCTGTTAACATTATACCTGTGTATTCCATGTTGCCAAGGGTGTCTGCCTTGAATCAGAAAGTTATGTTGCATCTTTAGACCTAAGTGGAAAATCATAGCAGACTGCCAAAAGCTTGGAGAAAGTATATAGCTTCTGCAGCAAAACCCAATTAACTCAAAAGATGATTCCTGCTGTGCTATTGGTTCTTAATAGGGACAAAATACTTGAGCCTGGGATATTCAATAATATGTAAATAGAATTACCCAGCAAAAATATTATCAGTCAGAAAACTGTAAGTTTAGAAAGGCCAAGTAGCAATCACTTGTATAATAGAAATAGTATGTACAAAAAAATCTGAACAGGTCTGAGGAACATTTACCTGACAATATAACCCAGGATCCCAAGTTACTCATATCTGTTGCACTTTCCATATTTGATACACTTCCTCAGCTCCGACTTGCAACCTGACACCCTATG
Source organism: Dolichotis patagonum (assembly GCA_004027295.1). Taxonomy (NCBI): domain Eukaryota; kingdom Metazoa; phylum Chordata; class Mammalia; order Rodentia; family Caviidae; genus Dolichotis; species Dolichotis patagonum. The sequence continues at coordinate 50,739 of PVJX010011527.1, read as the reverse complement.
ACCTTCTGGAAAAGTGAAAACTCCACATTATTCCACTGGGGGCTTAGGGACACAGAACACTGATACTACCATGTTGATGCTCATACTGTTTGGTGTGACTTTTGTGATAAAGTTCGGAGCCTATTTCCAGGCTTCTCATGTCTTCTGAATCCAAGAAACAGCAACTGCAACAATGAAAGAAAGAAAAAAGCAAATTCAACAATGAAGGAAAGAAAAAAAGCAAATTCAACAATGAAAGATATCTATATCTATACTTATATCTGTATCTATATATCTGGTTATCTATACGTCTATATATCTGTATGTATCTGTACATATATAGATATAAAGATATCTAGCTACATTTTTTGAGATGAGGTTTATGTAGTTCAGGATGGTCTTGAGTTCACTTTGTAGCTTAGGCTGGTCTTGAACTGACAATGATCCTCCCACCTCAGCCTCCTGAGTGCTGTAATTACATATATGTATATGTATGTATATATATACATATATGTATATATACATATGCATATACACATACATATACATATATACACATACACATAAATGTATATGTATATATGTATTACATATATGTATTACATATATGTATTACATATATACATATACATATACATATACATATGTATATATATGTATGTATGTAATACATATACATATATTTATGTTTATGTAGATTATATGTATCTTATGTGTCATACAGGAGCATGCCATCTGTATATAATGTATGCAAGCCTATGTGTCATATTTACAGGTATATGTAATGCCCATTGGCATATTTATATATGCATGTAAATGCTGTGTGACAATGTCATAGTGATGGTTGTCTTGGTTTTAGGTTTGTATTCGATATAGCTACAGATAAAGTATGTTATTTGTAATCAGGAATAAAGCACTTTAAAAGTAATTTTAAAACTAAAACTGACAAATGCAATAGAAAACATGGGGATGAATCAGAAATAGGTCAGCCTTATATGTTAGTGTGAGTTAAGAATAGGAGTTTTGTCCTATTTAAATTCTACTCAGAGAGAAAAGGCAATGTTAAAGGGAAATCTTCTTAATGGGCAAAACTTTGAAGAATTTCTTTCTGTGGAGGTTGAATAGAAATGAGAATAATAATATATAGATTTCTGAGCAATGAGTGGAAAATAGCTTAGCTGCTTTTGGTGCCTGCAGAAGCAATATTGAAAGATAAGAACCAAGGAAGTCTAGCGAGGAATCCCATGGGTTACCTATAGGAGTAGACAAAAATGTGTGAAACTTTATGCTTTATGATAATGCCCACTAGTGAGTTTACTGTAGGCAAACTCTAAGATAGTACTTAGTGATCCCTGCTTCTTATTATGCATAACAAGTATAACTGATTCCTTTAATTAAGACCTGTTTGAGGTGGCATGTGCAGCCCGAGTGTTGTGGCGGAAGTGATAAAATTGTCCTGCAAACCAAGACCTACTGAAGTTTGGAATCTTTCCCTAGGGAGGCTTCAGATGAAATTTCTGCCCCAGCAGTTACCTTTTTGTGCTTTGTGAACTATGCCAAAGAAGAGACTCAGGTAAATGTCTCCTAACTTACAAAAACCTATGAGATAATTAATGAGAATTATTTTAAATTGATAAGCTTTGGATGTAATTTGTTAAGCACTGAGAGATAAATAACCAAGGGATACACTACAAAAGAGCCATTGTAAACCTAGGTGGAGAGGAGGGCCATTCAGGTTATGCCCACCGGCTTCTCAGCTACCTCAGGGTTTTACAGGGGGTTACTGACAGAGTTTTCAGGGTGATACAGACGGAGGGTAAGCAGAAGTTTAACAGTATTGGTTCCCTGTCACCAAGTTTTCACTGGTAGTGAATGTCTGACAAATCTAGCTAATAGCAGACTAATTATGAAGTGCATTTCCTACTGATTATATTCATTTTAATTCCCTGTAACTTTACTATTAAAATGTTTTGGCCCCTTTAACTTTTACTGACAGATTGGCCTTACAATTCCAATTGCTTTCTCATAGACAACAAAAATTGATAATCTTCCAATTTAATTAAGTAACTATGAAAATCCAGCAGCTCTCATTAAAAAGAAATACAAATACAGCTATATAGAAGAAAACCCTATAAGGATGGATAAAATGTGTTTTGTCATATTCATACAGAACTCTGAAATACTAGGCTACCGATTTATTCTGCTCGTTTAAAAGAAATACTTTGTTCTTTTGTGGTTATTACCCTAAGTAAAACCCTTTTGAAACCAGCTAAGTGTACAGGTATTATTTCTTTTCTGAGGCAGAAGAATTTAACTTTCAAAGTCCCATGTTTGAGGCCAAAGGCTATCTATGCAATTCTACAGCTGAAAATAGATGGCAGGAGTCTCATTCCCCTCTGTATACATGGGTCACATTGCTTTAATCCCCAGTTTATTCATCATGAATTCCCACTGACCTAGGCACTATACAAAACATACATCAAAATGAGACCGTGATCTGAGGACCTACCTTGGCAGCATGTAGAATCTATGTCAAATGGATTGCAAGGTGATTTTCCATATCACCCAGGACCTTGGGCTCTGCTTCTCACAGTTATATCTTTGTATTTCATAACAGGGAAGCGGAAGCCTCAACTAGTTTTAGGAATATAATATTAAAAATTATTTTTAAAAAACTAACTTGAATAGCCTGAAACAAATTCATTTCACTTTTCCTTACAATAGTGGTTAGTCCTACTAGTCACAAACCATTCCGTTAGAGATAACTAAAACATGCAATATTTGTTTTAAAGGAATTTTAAGAAAGACAGCAACCTAGTGGGAGAAAGGAGGGGCAGCTCTGCAACAGAATCTCTTCTTAAAATTTCTGAAAAGACATAAATAAATGAGATGAATTACAGAAAACTTCAAAATATGAAAACCAAGAGAGAGCCAGAAAGCATATTGGCTAGTCATCCTCACATTTTCACTGCTGGTAATGTGTGGTAGCATACTGTTTCTTTGCCTGGTGACATTTTTTAAAATTTTGCCTAATGGAAACATTTACAAATGTTTAATGAATGCAGTATAATTCCTTTTCTGGCAATCAGAAGTAGAGTGGAGCAAAAGTTGGTTTTGGATGGTGACATATTTGAAAGCCAAGAAGAAGAAATACACATAGAAGAGGGTACACTAATGAGAATAAAGAGAAATGTTAATTAAAAAATAAAACCATTGGGTGTAATGGCTCATCACCATACTCCCAGCTAGTTGAGAGGATGAGGAAGGAGGATCTCAATTTCAATACTACTTTGGGTGATTTAACTACAAAATGACATCTTATCTCATAATGAAAAATTTAAAAAGAATTGGGGATGTCAGAAAGGATGATATTCTCCATCCCCACACCCAGTTCCAATATTAGAAGGTCCTTTTTATACCTGACATTAGTATTTTAGTTAAGAAACTGGACCAGATATGTGTCCTTAATAGACAAGAAAGAACTCTCTTTAAATTAAACATGATATAATATCATTGCATGTACTGCATCAACTTTAGTGAAAATACTTATGCTTTACCGATTTAACTTAAGCTTTTTCCTCAGGTGACATACATGCCATCTAGTAAGTACGTAAGTATGCTCTTTTCATTCTAGGCATTAAAAATTAAACATTTCTCACTTTAAAATTTTTTGTAAGTTAATTATAATTATAACAGGAAATTATTAAATAGTAAACTTATGACTGAAGTATAAAAACACCTAAAGCATATGTACAAATTTTCTAGTTTAGCATTTCCACAAATTAGTAAGATTGCTTCTTTTAGAGGAAAAAGTGGTATTATATTTGCCTTTCCACTCTAAGTGAACAGAACTTTGGGGAAATTAATAAAACAATGATTATATGACACTTTACAAGAAAGATTGTGCAAGTGTGTGAAATCTGAGATATGCCCTGTGATGAATCGCTTTTGGTTTTTGCATACAAGCAGTTTGTGGTCCTGCCCAGGGGGACAAAAAGCAGACAGAGCATGGCAGGCTTGCTGAAACGTGAAGTACAAAATTCACCCGAGAGGCTTCACAGATTAGATTCAACAGAAGAAAGGATTGCTGAACTGAAAAACACGGAGAAACATTTAAAGCGACACACAGGAAGAAAAAAACAAAACAAAAATTTAACCGTAGAAGGACAGCAAGAAAAAATATATGTAAAAGTATACCTAAAATTTGTTCTATGTTTGGCAAAAACTATATATAAAGTCAAGAACTGCAAAAAGCTCTAAGTAGGATAAACTTCAGAAAGCTGAAAAACATTGATCATGAAGGCCAATTATCCATGTAAATAGACATATAGAAAAGATAAAAGATTAAGAAAACCTCAGAATTTTTTTTATTAATTTGAAGGTAGTAAAATACAACAGAACAAGATAGAATAAAGCCAGTCTAGACACTGCAGTGAAATTGGTACAGAAATTCATAGCAGGTTACTGGGATAACAGTAACAGGTACCATAGTATATCTCATTATCTTCATAATAGTTGTCCTTTTAATCAGATATAGCAAAATCAAAGCTAACACAGAACATCATAAAACCTATCAAAGCAGAGTATTGAATATAGCAATACAATTAATCAAAACAAAGCAAAACAGTGATAACAATATTTGCCTTCAAAGAGAGGGTAGAAAGAAATCCTTCATATTTACTATATTGCATAAGGTCATCCTCCCAAGAGATGCTCAGATCTCTGGCTCCCATTTGCTAATGGGCAGTGGCGGAGGGTGGGGAGGATGAAGAGATGTTTGAACCTCAGCCTACTTGCTGGTAGGCTCATGGCTGCCTACCAGGGAGGTGAGCGGGTTGCTTTGTTGCCCAGCGCCCTAAGTTCCAACATGGCCTAGATCTCGGGAGACACTGGCTGGTTCTCTCCCTGGGTTGCCTGCTGCTTGCTTGAGCCATGACGGCTTACCAGGAAGGTAAGAGGGTTCTTTCTAAAACTCAGAATTTTTAAAATTAAAATAATGGAAGTCTAAAACAACAGAAACCAATTTTAAAAGTGATTAAAGAAAAATATTCTTCGACCTTGAAATACATATCCAGCAAAACTATATTTCAAAAATAAAGGCAGATATTTTTTCAGAGAACAAAAGCTAACAGAATCCATTGCTGACAGACCTACACTATAAAAAATATAAAAGGAAGTTATGCAGACAGAAGGAAAACAATACCAGATGCGGACATTGATCTACAGAGATGAATAAAAGCAGCAGAATAATACATTTCAGGGATTTTTTTATTTCTTTAAAAGGCAAACCACTTTTTATAGCAAAAATAACAATATATATTGGGGCTTATAGCATAAATAGAAGTAGATATATGAAAATGTTAACACAAAAGAAGGTAAAATAAAATGTATGTTTTACAATTTAAACTCAATATGCGAAGTGGCATAATATTATTTATTAAGTTAAAGATATTGTTGTAGCTACTTTTCTCTCATTGCTGAGACAAAATACTGAAACACTGAAAGTTTGAAAAGGGGAGATGTTTATTTAGCTCACAGTTTGTAGAGGTTTTGTCTCATAGTTAGCTGTACTGCAAGGCAGGGTGAAGAGGCAGTGTAAGATACCAAAAACAATGGGAGAGGAGCAAAAGAGAGACTCTTTCCATCTCTAATATTGCATTCTGAATAAACACCCTATAGTGGGTATAGCATTTACATCCCCAATCCCAGTACTAGACAATGAACCAATCACAAACTCTAGAGCCAGCCACCACCAAAGGGCCTGCCCCTATGAGGAACTGAGGTTTGGCAGGAGGACATTCAGACATAAACCCCAACAGACAAGAACTGTAACATATACATGAAAACTGTGGACTATCCACTTTGAAAAATATCAGTAGTATAGTTAAAAATAAACAAAACAATAGTGGAGATAAAATGCAATGATGAAAGTTTCATTTAATCCAAGCAAAGAAAAAAGAATAAAGGAATTAAATATAGAAGAGATAAATAAAAAATAAGACTACAGATAGAATTATCTATATGGATAATTATATTAATTATATTTTGTTTTCAGCACTCCTTTTAAAAACAGACATTGCCAGAAAGGATAATAAATCATGTTAGCTACATTAAAATTGTAGTAAATATGGATTTACAAATAAGTTCATGGTAAATAAAAGGAAAAGGAAAAGTGAATCAAAACAAAGTGAGACCAACTATTTTGCAAAATAGAAAATACTACTCATGATGAATAGGGGGTTTTCCTAATGATTAGGGGGTAGATTATTAGGAAGACTGAATAACTTTCACATTTTCAAAAAAATGTTCTAAAAAATTAGATGAAAAAATCCAACAGACCGTAGCTTCATGAGTAGAGGAACAAATACATAGGTAGAGGAAGAGACTGATTTCTCTAAAGATATTCCCATTCAGTAAAGGGAGATGCTTTGTATCTAGCCCTTGGATCGCCTGTGAATTTCCTTATTTTTGCTAAGTCATTCTTAAGGTTCCTTCTATTTATAAAATGTCATGAGGGGCTTTCTGACATCATGTTGAAATCTGAACAAGTACTGTACATACCTAACCCACCCACCAAAGAAAGAAATGATTTTGTCATAAGTAGTTCATTTTTGGTGAATCTATGAAGTCTAATAATCATGGTTGCTTTGTTTTTCAAATGCTTACAAAATCTCTTCCTAATGGTTGTTTTAAAGTTCTGCCAAGAATCCCAAATAACAAGATTCCCCGTTACTAATGTGAAATGGAGTGATAGTGGGAAAAATTACATCATATATTCTTCTTGACCAGATGTCTACTTATGCAAGGGCAAGGAGAAACACTGAAATGATACCCAGGATTTGGAGGCAGATTTATTTATGTCAATAGGCACTGATTGGGATCATTCCTGAAATATCAGGTCCCAATCTCTGTTGGTCTAAGGGCTTGTATTAGATAAGCAAGCAGGAATTACAGGGGCTTCCAAATTGGAGATTGGTTTATAGAATGTGCATCATAGTGACCAACGGTACTAGTAGACCAAAAGCAAGTGGAACTGGAACAAGAATTATTACCTGGGCAATTAAGAAATTGAAGTATTCTGGCTTGGGGAGGGAGGAATCTTCTGTTATACTTAAACAAGAGGAGTATCTTCAACCTGTGTTTACAGGTTACAAGAAAACTATTCTAGGATGATATACTTAAAATGTGTTAAATTTTTCTAATATATTTGAGAATCTTTGAATAAGTCTCATATCTCTCCTTCATTTTTAAGCTTAGTTTTATCATTTTATAAAGGATATAAATGAACATTTTAGAGATTTAAAGTTAGCAATAACCTATTTAGTTCTTTTACAGTTCTTTTGTATTATAACTCGAAGAACTGATTTTGTATTGTAACTTGAATTTTTGCAGACATAAATTTGTTGAAATTTAATTTTCACCTTAAAAAGAGATATGGCTAATTTTATGTTTGGCTAATTTATATTAAAGAAAGATTAAGGGTAATTTTATACTTGGAAACTTCAAAGTTCTCTACATTGATACATGAAAGGAGAACAAAAATCAGAAAGACCATAGAAGACCTGAAGTTGATGTAACTGACATTTACAAGGAACTTCATTCACCATAGAGAGATCGGTATTCTTTGCAGTTGTATAAGGAATAATAACCAACATAGACTATATACTAGTCTATAAAATAAATCTTGAGTAATTCAAAATATTTGAAACCTTAGAGTTGGTTATGTATACACAAACAGTTAAACTAGAAATCTAAGGGTACTTCCATATGTTACCCAGGAAACACAGTTTTCTGGTCAAACATATTGAGAAATTTCAATTTCAGCAAGTAATTGAACCGAACTCCTTTTCTACCTGTGTATTTGGGTTCCTCTACCTATGAACCCATCTTGGGATACTGTAAATTACATTTTTCTAAAATTGCTGTCTGACAGTATACTAAGAATTCTGTGTGGTGGGTGTTATATATGTGTTTTCAACTATATTTATTTACTTTAATAATCATTTGCATTATGTTTTAAAAATGACTATTATTCTCACAAGAATTATATCTGTTTCAAAAATGAGAAGAGCTTTTAAAAGACTTGATTTCAGAATTGTTATCCATAAAAACTCAAATGAGATTAAAATAATAGGCTAACATTTGAAAAAAAAATAAAACAATGTAGGTAAAAATAAGCCTATCTTACTGGTTTGAAAATAAAATAATGCTACTAGGAATATGATATATAATATTGTTTAAAAATTTGGAGTGACTTTAAGATTTTTTATTGTAACTATAAAATATGTTAGTCTAACATGCCTGGTCATAACAACAAAATTATTAAAGTTTTAATTTGTTGAATGCCTCTCCTGCTTCAGCCATTGTTAGGTTCTTTGTATAAATTTATCTATAAATTCCATCTTTATCCATCATTTTTAAGCTTAATTTTGTCATTTTACAAATTAAAATTTTCAGCTGTAGGGGTTAATTAAGTTCCCTTTAGTACCAGGAGTTGAGAGCGGGTTATTAAAGTCAGATTCCTTTCTCTCTACATCTGAATTCCTTTTTGCTTCCTGACTCTATAGTGTGACGTCAGGCTGCATTAAGGTATAACAATAGCTAATATAGGGGATGTGCTGAGCACTTTTTAATCTAAACTTCTCAGTTCAAATTGAAGTTTTAATTCCACTTGAGAACATCACAGTCTAAGAGAAAAATGGGGGGGCATTTAGACTACAAATAATAGGATGAAAAAGAGATTTAAAATCACTTTATATGACAAACAATAAAAAAGCAAAGAGTTTCAACCTGGAGAAGTAAAGACCCTAAAGTTCCATCGTAGTGGTTTTCATCTTATGAAGAACTGTTATTTATAAGGATGACTTCAGTCTTCTTTGTGTGCATGAAGTGGAATGAGGACACATAAATGAAAACCATGAGGCCCGTTTGAGATGACAAAAATTAGAATTTTAGAAAATCACTGTCTAAATGTATAGTGAGAGTTCTGTGTGGTGGTGAGCTGATGGATACTGGAGGTATTTGAGCAGAGGGTAGTTGATCGCTTAGTTACATATAAGTATAGAAGTGCAAGCTAATTTTAAAATATCCTTCCTATATACAGAGCCTGAAGTTTTATAGAAACAGCAATATATTTAGCATGCAGAAATTGGCATACATTTTCATATAGTAACTTTATTGAAGAATTTAAATATGAAACCAGATCAAAATAGAAACATAGGAGCAACCAAAAAAAGAACATGACCACACCACCATTTGGCAGTTACAGCAGGCAGGAGTTGTGGGTAAGAAGAGAATTAAGAGGATTTATGAGTTGTTTCATCCACTATTCTAAATACTTGCCAAACAATAACTGCTTAGTTCTGGGTAAAGCTCTCTGGTGTATATTTCCAAAATTCTTTGAGAGAACTGCCTGCTGAATGTTTTCATTCCCACATCCAGTTTGAATCTTTGAGTCCTGGCCAAGGAAAAATGCCATAGGATCTTCACTGAAGGAGGATGTTCTTAGCCGTGCTTAGCTGCGAAGGACCCCGAGTTACATGGAGCTTGTTCTTCCCATCCACACGCTGAAAAGACTTTTTTAGAAAGAGCTGTCAAAGCACCAGGTTCCCCTGGCCCCTAGAGGCAACCCCTGAACACTTTGTAGATGTCAAGACTGGTCTCCTAAAAAACCTCAAATAGTAAAATATTCTACCCTGCTTACACCCCCCAAAACCTGCATTTCCAGTTTACTTTACTGATTTATTATATTATTACCACCTGCCCAAAAGATCCTCAAAGATCTAATTTTCTGCATTTTATACTTTTGCTAGTCAACAAATGATTTGTGGTTCAAAATAGGGGCTTGATATAAATACATATTCTTGGTCCTCATACGAAGACTACCAAACATGAATACAAAGTTTAGAAAATTTTCAAGTGATTTGTATGCACATTAAAATTTGAGAAATACTGTTTTATTCACTACTCATGAGCTTATTCATTTCATAAACATTTTATGTTGTGTGATTATGTGATACTTGGTTATTTTGTTCTAATTTGATCTTTTTTAATGATTCAGGAAATAGTCTTAGTGTGAGGGCTGTGAGATTTTTTAAACTATTGCCCAATCTAGAATCTTGAATCAACCCTTCACCTTCAATTGTCACAGGTAAACTGGTCAACAACTATAGAACTAAACTCTAGCTCCATGCCTCCTCTCATCCATCCCACAACAGCAGACGTGAATCAGGTGTTATATCATCTCAATCTGGATGAGATATGCTTTTCTGGCTCCATTTTTCTCTGTTCTCATCCACTTTTCAAGATGAGCAAATTGAAAACATCTTTATCTGAAATAATGATATAACTTAGTACTTTTCATTCAAATCCTCTTCTAACTGATCTCCAACAACCCTTTGATTTCTTCGATTCTTAGAAACACCTTAATTCTGATTTTAAACAACTCCTAATTATTTGTACATTTCCACCTTCCTAAAATTCCATCTTTCTACTTCCTTCTCTATTTTCCAGACTCATAATACTTCCGTCACCCCATTCCAGTGCTGTTTTTTTTCCCACACATTACTAGATAATTGGCCTCTGAAAGGCAAGAATAAAGGAAACACGTTCAGTTAAAAAAGTAGATCAGCAGTGAAAAAGTATATCAAGTTCTATTTTATTGTTTACCACTTCAATATCTATAATGTTGGTAAATTTCCATCTATTCAAATGTATTTTATGTTAATTAAAGTGGGAATGGTTTGTTTATGCAAAGTTTTAGTTCATAATGAGGACATGAATGTGTTCTTGGAAAAAATGTTATATTTGTGGTAATCAGGTAGGGGGAAGGGATTTAATTATTAAAGATGACAATGAATCCATGTTCTAAGATTAGAAGACAATGGTGAGACTTGATAGGAAGAAGAAACAAGCCAAATCATCAGAACTATGGCATAAAGTCAGAGTTACAGTGACAGTGATTCTGAAAGGGAGCTTCTAAGAATGAATCTCAGTGGTCCCAGGTGACTGGGTACAGGGATGTAGAGTCAAGAGAATAAACCATGTCCTCGTAAGGTGACTTGTGGTCCTCTGTAAAATGTTGATCGTACATTCCACTTCATTTATAACATCCTTCCGGATGGTATCCAACATTTTACGAGTCTTGTCATGCAAGCAGAACTTAGTTTTCTTATTTTCTCCTTTTTTCCTCCCTTTCTTTATAGTTCTCTTCATTTCTTCCTCTTTCTTTTTAGCCTCTTTCTCCTTCAGTTTAGAGACAAAGAATATTTGTTCAGTGTACACTCAGTTAAGAACGGCAGACAGAACACCCAGTTGGGAATAACTGCCTATCATTATCGGAGTTTTCAGGTTTGAACCAATATCCTAGAGTGCAGAAGTGGTCAGCTACTTTCTGAGTTACATGCAGTGATTCTCACTGAAGACGCTCGTGTTCACCAGGAGACATGATCCTCCTAATGACAGTGTATACTAAAACCTCAACTCTTGTTTCCTCAATTGTGTCCTGAGAGGCTTGATTTTAGAGTACTTTTACCGTACTACCAATTCACATTTACTTCAAAATGAAATAGAAACTGAGGAAGAGATATACTTTGTGGATTCCAGCCTTACTAGACTCATGTGGATTTCAGGATTCCAGGGAGAAACAACAGAAATCTTTAGACTTCTCAGGCTGATGCTCTATCGAGAGCCGTGTGGCAAGCTGAGCTTGCAGTGCACCTAAACATCAGGTGTTTTGATATCAAGCTTGTACCAGGTTCCTTTCACAGGCATGTTGCATATTTTAATTAATGTACATTTATTATTACTACAGCTGACTACATATGCTGTTTTAGGAGCATGACATGGTATTTGAGAACAATTTGTTGTAAGAAAGAAAAGGCAGAATACAAACTGGCACAAAAGAAAAAGATTAGCTGAGGCCTCATTCTTATGAGTGCAGTGTGAACACAGTTAGGGAAGTGAACGGGTTTGCTCACAGTGACAACACACTGATTGAAGAATAAGGTCTGAATGACTACTATGATAATTGTTGACTACTGTGACAATTGTGGAAAAGTTTATGTGGACGCTTTCAGGAGTAGAGACTGGGTTATGATTTACTGGTCTCCTGTTTTTTTATTTTATTTTAAAAAGCAAAACAGAAAAAAGGATAGAAACAATACAGAATTTCAAAAAAATAGTCAGAATTAACACTAGTTAATACATTGCATATTGTTAGCTTAGAAGTAATATTTTTATACAATGGAATATTACTCAGCTATAAAGAAGAATAATCTTGCGGCTTTAATAGGTAAATGGAGATAACTTGAGACCATACTTATAAGTGAAATAAATCAAACCCATATTTGTAAATATCATATTGTCTCCCTAGTGTTAAAAAACCCCTAATATTATTTTAAATCCTGCATTCCAGTTCTACTCACAGTTCTAGGATGTGTGTTGAAAAAATACAAGTTAACCACTGCAAAAGTGTCATTAATGCTTTCTATTTATTTAGTTTAATTTGAGAGATGCATGTGTGAAGCTTTAATCCATGACTACAATGTACCATAGTTTGACAGAGGTATTGTCTATGTTACTTCATTAAATTCAAAAAATAATTCAGGTAAGAATGAAGGTTCCCATTTCACAAAGCAACTGAAGTTGCAAGAGGCTAAGTTCTTCAGGATCATGAAACAAGCCAAGCTGAAATTCAAATGCTGATCACTTGGCTTCACATTCTAGACCTTTCCCTATTGTGGCATGTACTTGCTTAATCTTTTCATTCATGTAGAAGGCCTCAAGAAACAAAACACTCTCTGAATAACACAAATCTATATTTATTTTTTCTCTCTACTCATCTTTTTGTCTTATGTAGTAGAATTTACTATCTTAATTTACTTGTTTTAATTTTGTTTGTCTTCCTTTTTGTTTCTGGTACCTGGAATTGAACTCATGACCTTGCGCTTCCCAGATAGGTGCTATGCTGCTGAGCTAGATCCCTGGTCATGTTTTAATTTTTAATTAACCTGTTATATTTACTTTCCCATTGCTGAAGTGAAATATATTATGACTGCAGTTTAAAGGGGAGATATAGTCATTTTGCCTCACAGATTCAGTCTATGCAACAGGATGGCAAAAAGACATGGCAGAGAAGTAGATGCTCTACCCACAGCGGCCAGGAAGCAGAGAAAGAAGGGAGGAGCCAGGGATGGGAGTACAGTCTTTGGAATTATGCCCCTGGTGATCGAAATCCAACCAGACCCCACCTCCTAACAGCACTGAGCAGCTCCAGTTATCAGTGGATGAATCTACTGATGAGTACAGTGCACACATGATCCAGCCACCTTCCCCACACTTGGGAATTCTGGGTGATGTAGTTCATCTAAGCTGTAACACACACATTAATTATACATAGGCTACAGTGTGATATTTCAACACTGTAAATACAAGCACTAATCAAATCATTGTAATTAGCGTGTTCCTTTCCTAATGATTTCTTCATATTTGGAGACATTGAGTTACTCTCTTCTAGATATTTATAGCATACATGTTATCCTGAATTATTGTTATCTAACTATCTGTAGATCACTAGAACTTATTCCTTCTACCCAATTTCCTTTTATCCCCCATCTTAACCTAACAAACATCTAATAATAACCATCCTACATGCAGATCAGCTCTTTTTCATAGGCAAGAGAACGTGAGTCCCTTGTTCTTCTGTGTACAACTTACAGCATTCCAGTTCGATCAACCTTCCTTTAAATGACAAGATTTCATTCTTCCATATTCCTAAATAATATTCTGTTGTGTACAAATGACTCCGTCTTTTCATCTGTTGATGTACATCCTGTGCTGGTTACTCTTGATTACCTACTTGACTAGATCTAGAGATTCCTGAGAGGAGATTAGAGTTTGAGGTGCTAACTTCCACAATGGGTTAGCTCCTTGCTCAATAATTGAATGGGATACTTGGTGGTGTGAACTAGCTAGAGGAAGGCAGTCACAAGGGCATGATTTAAGGATTATAACTGACCTTGGGTACTTCCTCTCTAGCTCTTTCCAGCACTACCTAGTTGCAGCCACCAAGAAATGAACAGTTTTCTTCTGCCATTGCCCCCTGTCATGATATTTCTGCCTTGGAGCCAATCAAGCATGGACTGAAATTTTGGGAACCAAGAATCAAAATAAATGTGTCTTGCTTTAAACTGTAGATGCCAGGTACTTTGACACACCAGTGGAAAAGCTGATCAGTACAAACTCATGGCCTTCAAATATCCGGAGACACGTCCGGGCTCTGTTATTGTCTTCAATACTAATATTAAGTGAATGCACTCAACTCTTCAGCTTCTGAGTTTCAAAGTCTCTAAAATTATGGGAAGTAGATTCTGCTTTCCAAAATTCTTTCAAGCACTAAGGTTCTATGTCTACGTAAATCTTTCAAGTAAGACCCCCACTTCAAATTCAATTTGGATACAAATGAAATAGTCTAAGTAGAGACTTGCATAATACTAGAGGAAACTTTAGGGAATGAGAGAGTGTGTTTTAATAATGTTTAGCTCAACTACTTAAAGAAGTTCTAATACCATGTATTTCTTTATGGACAAATGAGAATTAGGAAAGTTCAATAAGCAGTAGATACTCTCAAGTCAGCATTGCATCTTAGTAAAGAAAATGAAAGGGATATGAATTTGTGGATAATAGATATATGAATTTTAATCCATACTTGATCATTTATTAGTTACATCATGTGGTCATCTTTCTGCACCTCAGTTTTCTCTTTTGTAGATTGAGAGTAATTATGAGGCTCTTCAGAAAGTCATGTAAATAACGGGAATTAATTAGCTAGTGCACTGAAGATAATAAATGCTATGTTCTGTTTTTACTTATAAGGGCTGATTGAAATATATTTTAATAAAATATTATTACATAAACATATTGCTATTATTCACACTTAAGAATACAGTATTTGGACTGGGGATATAGCTCAGTGGTATAGCACCTGCCTGGTAAGCATAAGGTCTTAATTCAATTCTTGATAACCCCCCAAAAAAGAATGTGGTATTTGTACACAATTAGAGGACTACAGCATCATAAAGAAGGATAAGCTGGAGCCACTTGGAAAACAGAAGCACTGTAAAACCATAATGTTAAGTGAGATACACCAGACATATATGTTTAAATATCATGTGGTTTCTCTTAGATGAAAAACCTGAAATCTAAATGAAGAGTCAAATAAAAGACAGATAATAGGAAGTAGGGAGACAGCTTTTTTCCAAGTGGGAAGGGAATCAAGAGAAGGAGCGATCAGGCATATAAAAGAAAAGGGATGGTGAAAGGATTGAGATGTGTTGTACTCATGCACCAATTCTCCACAAGGAGTAAAATCATTATATATTGCAAATACATACTAATAAAGAATGAAAACAAAAAAATTACCCTTGCTTACACCACAGTTATCCACTTACCATTTTTGCCACACAAAATGTAGTTTGTAGCTCTGGAAGTCCTCTTCCATGAGTGTCTTTAAGATGTGTTAATATGCACTAAATACTGTTTAGTGCTGTCTGTTGGAAAAGCAGGCTTTTCCATTAGTGTGTCCTCATCTACCTCACTGTTTGAATATCTCCAATACGGCATCTTACAAATACTGACTCTTCCCTAAAATCAAAATGAGCATGAAAAATATCCATTTTGAATTTTTAATTGAGTTTTTCCACATTGGTACATGTTTGCAGCACCCAATGAACATACTCTTCATGGGGGCTTGGTACATGTACATAATACCTATTAATGCTTTTCTCAATCTCCTTCTTTCCCCTCCTTCCAGTTCTAATTTCCTTTCACTTTTGCAAAAGTCCTATCTCCCTATTTATCATTATCTATCACGTGTTTTACTTTGTATTTGTACTTTGGGTTTCTCATATGAGAAGAACCCTGTGACATTTAAGGTTCTAGTTTATTACACTGAACATTAAGGTCCCAAAGTATGTCCATTTACCAGCAAATGACTCATGCTTATCTTTCTTTATGACACAGTAGTACATCATTGTGTGTAAGTACTACATTTTCTTTATCCATTCATTCTTTGATAAACACACATACTACTTCCAAGATTAGGTATTATAAACTATCAACCTGAATATGCAAGGATCACTGAAATATAATGTCTTTTATTCTTTCAGGCAGATTCCTAGAATGAAAATATTTAATTTGAATGGAATTGCTAGTCTTTGATTTGAGGACTATCCATACTGATTTTCAAAGTGATTCTTCTAGTTTACTTTTCCCCCAACAACCTAGAAGCGTTCTTCTTTCCCAGAAGTCTGCCTAACATTTGTTATTGTTTTCTCAATGATAACCATTTTCTAGAGTAAAATTGTCTTAGATTTATCTTAATTTGCATTTCTTTACTGATGAGAGATGTTGAACATTTTTTCATATATTTACTGGTCACTTGCACTTCATATCCTGAGAAGAGTATATTCATTGTAGTGTCTATTTTTTATTTAGTCTTTTATTTTGGAGGCTGTCATTTTCCAGTTTTTTATATATTCTTGATATTAGTCCTCTTTATTAGGAATAAGTGACTTTCTTATCATTTTGTAGGTTGTCTCTTCATTCTACTACTCAGTCCCTTTGCTATGCAGAATCATTTTCATTTGGTATGATTTCCATTGCTGATTCCTGATGCACTTTCTTACGCAGCTGAGATTTTGTTTAGCAACTTCTTGCACATGCTTGTGTTTTTAAGAGTTTTACCTGTTTTATCTTTCTACAGATTGTTTCTGTTTAGACATTTAGATCTTTGATCATTTTTATTTTATTTTAGTATCCGGTTAGAAACATGGATCTATATTCATTCTTTGCCGTGTAGATGATACCAGAATTTCCTAGTACCAATTGTTAAAAAAGATATCTTTTCTCTAGCTTGTGTTTTGGAAACTTTGTTGAAGATACCCTAGCTGAATGTGCCTGGGGTTGTTTTTGCATCCTGTATTCTGTCCCATGCTAGTTTTTATGCCTGTGGCATGTCTTTTAAAAATCACTGTAGCTTTGTGATATTACTTGAAGCCCAGAGTCATGATACCCAGGATTGTTTTTAGTAGTTTGAGTCTCTTCTAGACCATAAATTTTAAGATAGTTTTCTCTGGTCTCTGAGGAATAGCATTATTTTGGTTGGACTGCGTTAAATCTGTTCAGCAGTTTGGGAAGTAGAGTCATTTTGATATATTATTTCTGCCTATCTAAGAGCAGAAGATATATTCTCATTTCCTGATGCCCTATACTTTCTGTCTGTCTGTCTGTCTGTCTGTCTGTCTGTCTGTCTGTGTCTCTCTCTGCAGTATGATAGGTTTCATGGTAGAAGTCTTTCACTTGCTTGATAATTATTAAGTATTAGATTTTACTTGATGCTAGTGAGATAAACTTTTCCTAATTTCTTTCTTGGTGAGTTCGTTATTAATATACAGAACTAGTATTGAATTTTGTGTTCATTGCTGAATTTGATTACTAATTCTAGGAGCCATTTGATAGAACTGTTTGGGTTATGTGTATCACCTGCAAATAATAATAATTTGACTTCTTTTTCAGTATGTATGCCTTTTAGTTATTTCTTTTGCCTGATTACTCTGGCTAATGTTTCACGTACTACTATAATTAATAAAGTGTGATAATGGATATTTTTTCTTTTATTTGACCCACTCAATATAATGTTGTCAGTATGTTTATCATGAGTTATTTTATTTTATTTTATTTTATTTTATTTTATTTTATTTTAGAAAAGACCAATAGGAATGATACAGAATTTCAAAAAAGAAAAAAAAGTAGGGAGTTAACAGTAGTTAATATATTGCATATTTTTATCTCAGAACTAGTTCAGGTTACAAAATCTAGACACAAAAGTGATCAATAAAACCGTGACAGCAAAAACTGTTCCTTCTGATGAACTGAGACATTAGTATTATACTTATCTATATAGCATACACACACATACATTTATATATGTTTACCAACATACTTATAATCTTTTCCTCCCTTCCTTTTTTCCTTTCCCTTATCCCAATAGTTCTGTGCTTTTGAGTATTTTCCTTCCCTTTCATTATTACAATATCTGTGGTATACTTTAGATCTTATTACTCTTTCAGATTTTATTTTTTATTTTTTTTAGTAGGAAGAAAATATAATGTTTATAAATGTGAATTTGATTTATTTCACATATGAGTATGGTCTCAGGTTGCCTTACTTACATATAAAAACCTTGAGATTATACTTTTTATAGCTGAGTAATATTCCATTATACGAAAATACCATGTCATTTTTATCCTTTCTGCAGTTGACGGGCATTTCGGTTGTTTCAAAGATTTAGCTATTACAAATTGTGCTGCTATGTACATGGGTGCACATATAATGCTGCGGCATGACATTTTCA
This sequence comes from Dolichotis patagonum, assembly GCA_004027295.1. Lineage (NCBI taxonomy): Eukaryota > Metazoa > Chordata > Mammalia > Rodentia > Caviidae > Dolichotis > Dolichotis patagonum. Next base: position 32,348 of record PVJX010011527.1, on the reverse strand, counting down.
GTTTTTCTAGGAAAATACCCAGAAGAGCAATAGCTGAATTAAATGGGACTTCTAATCCTAGTTTTTTGAGAACTCTACACACTGATTTCCATAGTGATTGCACCAGTCTACACTCCTACCCACAGTAGAAAAACATTGCCTTTCCCTGCCCCCGGCCCCACTAACATTTGGTATCAGTTGATTTCTTGATGGCAGCAGCCATTCTTACCGGAGTGAGATGAAATCTCAGTGTTGTTTTAATTTGCGTTTCTCTAATGACCAGTGGTTTTGAGCATGCCTTCTTGTATTTATTTGCCATTTGTATTTCTTCATCTGAGAAATTCATGTTCATTTCAGATACCCATTTTTGGATTGGGCCTTTGAATTTGAGGGGCTTGATGTTTTGCAGTTCTTTATATGTTCTAGATATAAGTCCTTTGAGGGACAGCTTTCACATTCTTTCCTATTCTGTGGGTTTGCTCTTCACTCTGTTGGTAATTTTTTTTTTTTTTGAAGTACAAAAAATTTTTAAGAAGAAGAGATCCCAGTTGTTGATTCTGGGAAATACTACCTGTGTAGTTTGCATTTTGTTCATGAACTCTTTGCCTACCTGTATGTCTTCAGGATTTATACCTACCTTGTCTTCCAATAGATTTAATGTTTCTACTTTAATATTTAGATCTTAGAGCCACTTTGACTTTAGTTTAGTGCATGGTGATAGACATGGTCTAGTTTCAGTCTTTGGCATATGGAAAGCCAATTTTTCCAGCACCATTTATTAAAGAGCACCATTTATTAAACATGTTCTTTTAGTGAACATGTTTAGCCCCTTTGTTAAATATCAGGTGACTAAGTGTCTTTGTAGTTGTATTTGCATCTTCTAATCTGTTCCATTGATCCTCAGGTCTGTTTTTTTGCCAGTACTATACTGATTTTATCACTGTGGCTTTGTAGTATAGTTTCAAGTCAGGAATTGAGATGCCTCCTGCCTTGCTTTTATTGTGCAGAATTGTCTTTGCTATTCTAGGTTTCTTCTGCTTCCAAATGAATTTTAGGAATATTTTCTCTAGATCTGTAAGGTATATTAATGGAAATTTGATCAGAATTGCATTAAATCTGTATAGCAATTTTGGGAGTATGGCCATTTTCACAATGTTGGTTTTTCCTAACCAAGAGCAAGGGAAATATTTTCATTTTCTAACATCCTCTTCAACCTCCTTTAGTTTTCAGCATATAGGTCTTTTATATCCTGTTAGGTTGATTTAGTTGGTAAGATTTTTTAAATTACTGCTTTTATTTCATTGCCTGTTTTTTGATTATCCAGTGCATTTATATCTTCTTGGTTCTTTTTTGGTAATTAATATGTGTCTAGAAATCCATCCACTTTTCTGCATTTTCTAGTTTATTGTAGTGCAGGTTTTCAAAATTACTAAAAATTTATGTATTTTAGTACTCTTCATTGAGATTTGGCCTTTTTTATTTCTAATTGCATATTAATATGCATTTTTTCTTTATTTTTCAGGAAAATTTGCTATGGGTTTGTGTGTTTTGCATATTATTTCAAAGAATAAGCTCTATGATACATTGATTTTTGTATGTTTTGTTAGTTTTAATTTCTGAATTTCTGTACTGATCTTTATAATGTCCTTTGTTGTACTAGCTTTGTGTTTGGATTGTTCTTGACTTTCTAAGAAATTGATATACATCCTTAGGTCATTTATTTAGAGTTTCTCTGCTTTTCCAATGTAGATAGTTAAACTTACCTTTTAGAACTGCTTTCATTTTGTCCCTTAAGTTCTGGTACATTGTCCTAGTACTATTGTTTGATTCTAGGAAATAGTCAATTTCTTCCTTGATTTCTTCTGTTACACATTGAGTATTAAAAAGAGTGCTTTGTAATTAATTAAGTTTGTTGATATCATGATCACTTTCATCATAGGCCATTAATACCTGATGATGTATCTTGACAAGAGTATCATTCAATTTCTGTGTGTTTATTTAGTTTATGAAAGTTCTTTTGCCATAGTTCCAGTGTGCTACAGTCTGATAATTGGCACAGGATAATTTTTATTATTTTGCATTTACTTAAACATACTTGCTATTATGCAGTCTAGTCTGGAGAAAGTTCTGTGTGCTGCTAAGAAGAATATATATTCTTGTTTTTGTTGGGTGGGACACTATAGTTGATTGATTTATTTCTATTATGCCCAATTTTTTGAAAGTTTTGTTCAACTCTAATATTTTCTTGTTGATTTTTTTCTATTTGATTTATTTGTGACAGTGGAGTATTGACCTTCTCCACTCTAATTTTGTTGATATTTTTCTAATCTTTATGTCCAATAGTGTTTTATGAAGTGTGTGCCAGTGTTCATTGCACACATGTTTATAACTGTTATCTCTTCCTGTTAAATTGTTATCTTAACCAATATGCAGTGATATTCTTTGTATCTTCTCACCAGTTTTGACTTGAAGTCAATTTTGTCAAAAATACATTAATTATTCCTACTTGTTTTATTGCTGTATGGAAACTGTTTTCCACTCTTTAATTTTTATCTGTAAAATTCTTTTTTAATTGAATGTGTATCTTATAGACAACATGTCATTAGATTTTATTTCTTTATACATTCTGCCAAATAAGACTTTCATTTAGGGAATTGAGACCAATCACATTGAGAATTACTACTGAAAGATACGAACTAATTTCTGATATTGCAGTATTTTTCTTTTGTTGTTTTCTTTTTTTCCCCTTTCTGTTTAATTTTCACCCTGCTCAGTACATTTAACTTTTTTGAATTGTTCACTTCATTGTGTTCTTCTGGGATATGTTGAGAATTTTTTGAATTGCTGGTTCAGTAGTCATAAACAGCATTTGTTAAATTGCTCTTATTTATTTATCAATTTTGAAAGATAGTTTTGCAGTTTATATCAGTATTGGATGGAAATTGCAGTTAGGACTTGTAACACTTCACACCAATGCCTCATGGTTTTTATGGCTTCTGTTAAGAACTCTGCAGTAATTTCAGTAGGTTTACCTTTGTAAGTGATGTGTTCTTTCTCTAACAGCTTTTAAGAGTCTATCTTTCTCTTAATTTTCTGCTATCAAATCTCTGCAGGTTTTTTTCCTATTTGTGCTGTTTTCTGATTTTCTGGTAATTCCAATTAATCTTAGATTAGCTTTTTTCCATTAATGGTCTTTTGTTCTTAGATTCTCTTGTTTTTTATTTCTGAATAATTGGCCATTGACATCTGCCCTATCTTTTGGTATCTATACTTTCAGTAGAATTTTAATATCTTGAATTTCTGTCTGGTACTTTTTTATGTACTGTAATTGTTTGCTAAATTGGCCATTTATATTTGGATTATTTTATTAAGCTGGCTTTTTATTAATGTCTTCTCTGAACTCACTGATCATTTTGCTTATTAAGTTCACAATCTGTTTAGTTATATATTCTTTGAGCATATTAAGCACACTGTTGGTGCCCTTTTAAGTATCATCTTTTATCCATTTGAATAATGCAGCTGTGTGGCTTTTGATTTCTGCCTTGCTGACTATGGATCAGCTTTGAGCAGTAGGAAAATTGGAGAAAAATATAGTTACCTCGTGTTCTCATTTTTTCTGAGCTGTTTTTCAAAGTTAGAGGGCTCATTGTAGTAGAAAGACTTCATTGCTAATGTGGAGATCCTTTTATTATTGCTTCTTTCTCTGTCACTCTTGGTGTAGTTACTATATGTGTTTGCTTCTGTCCTAAGATCCATCCAGTTCCTTTAATTCAGGAGGGTAGGATGAAGTGTAATTGACTATTATGGCTTATATCTTGATGCTTATCCCTCCTCCAAAAAAAAAAAAAGACTTATGCAATCACCAGTGGTCTTTAGATAGGTGGTTGGATCATGGTTAGATCATGGCTGTGAGATGCTACATTGGGGCATGAGTTCTTTAGCATAATTCTGCATGTGGCTGAATGGATTTACGAAATACAGAAATCCCACTGTGAGTGTGGGTAGCACCAACCAATAGACTTGTAGTCTTCAACTCTAATCTTCTATTAAAAAGGAGTTGCTTTCAGAGTAAAACCCAATAACCTAATAACCATGAACTTTTCTTGGAGTCTAGTGTTGCTGACCCAGTCTGTTTTTTCTCCCTGGAGGTGCCAACCCTACAGGCTTATCTGTGTCTGTGGAGATAGGTTCTCTTTTACTGGGACCCATAGTGAGCTTTCCAGACTCCTTCATTCTTTCTCTACATTGTGTCCCATTTCTCTAGCCTCTCCACAGTTTCTTGTTTCCCTGTCAGTTCCCTCTCAATTTCCAGAGGTCAATTTTCTTTTTTCTATCACTCAGTTGTTCTTTTCCAGGTGTCTCAGGTGCAGTGGCTGGAGAGGCTGTATTTTCTGCAGATCAGTGCTGCACTGTGGTTTTCTCCTCTGACATTTCCAATTAATGTAGGACATTGACACGGGCATAACACCTCAACCAAAGATGCTTGCTAAAGAGGACTTTCAAAAATGATTTAGAAAGTAGCAAGCATGGTGAGAAAAGTGTATTTAAAGCAAAGAAGTGTTTTGAGGGGGAATTATGGCTATGTGACTTTTACTGTAATACATTTAAAAATTAATTGTTCACCATATGTTTTGATCATACCTGATACACATCTGACACATGCATAAATTTTACAAAATAAAAATCTGAGCCAGATGACACTATTGAACCTCAAAATGTTATAGGAAGATCAGAATTGCAGGAGAGAGTCATGACTTCATTCTTACATCTTGTTTTATGAAACTATATTATTCTTTTCCATATTCTTCTCATTTTCTAATAGTTCTGTTTCATTGCTGAGAAAAGCATAATACGTGGAGCCATGGAGACTTGCACATACACCACGGATATCTGATTTTCCTTCTACAATTTCTCATGAGGAAACCGTAATTGGACCTGGTAATGATATCTCCACATTCTTTCTAGCTGCTGCTATTTACATATGAGGTGTAGTAGTCTTTTAATGCCTGGTTCTGTATTTATTTACTTGTGAGGGCTTCGCTTTACTTTCTGACATTTACTGTAGAATGAACCATCTTGTAAATGATATCTTGGGAATTCTATTAAGCATCCCTACAGTTGACACTCAGTATTTACTCTCCTTCCCAGGAACTTTCTTCCAGGTAGCTGACTCTGGCATGAGACCTGTTGCCATCTTCCCTTGGACTCTTGAGGCATTGCACATGATGAATTTATCCCCTCTAAGCTTATGGATAACTGAAAGAAACAAGAGAGTTAAGTGTCTTGTTTGCTTTCACACTTCTTTTTCACAATTTAAGAGAAAAAAATGTTGTTATGAGTTCTATAATTCTTCTTCAGTTCCAGTGAAGTCACACTTTTATATTATTTATCAATACATAGTGTTTTGGATTAATTATTTCATTTTAGCAGTCAGAAGTGTCAGCATTATCTACATTTATAGATGGAAAATGGAAGCCTTCAAAAGTTGTTTAACTCACCAAGAGATAACAAGTCTTCCCCTCAGTGCAATGTAGAATCATTAGGCAAAATAAAACATAGGATTATAAAGAAATACATATAACACCTTAACTACCAGATATTATGACAATACTATTACCATTTACCCATTTTAGAGAGGAGAAAATATGGTGATTGTTTTGATTTCACTAATTTTATTAAATAATTTTATAGACTGTTGGAAAGAACGCATGCATTTATTGCAGGAAAATGTTGTAGAGATTATGGAAATAGAATGAGGTCATATAAGTCTGCCTTTGAATTCTTGTCCCACTATAAGTGAGTGACCTAACTATTGTGGTTTTCATCCTAGCTGCCAATTACTATGTGAATTTCCAGTCACTCTCTATCTTGCTTTCTTAAATTTTAAGAAGAAAGTAAATAATTTTTACTTAGCAGTACTTAAGAACTGGTCACAATCACGCCTGTGTAAATCAGAAGTTCAACTCTGCCTCACAGAGTGGGGTTTTGTTGTGAAATGTGCACACACCTTTATGGTTTGTCTGCCTCTGGGAATTGAAAAGATGAACTGGCTTGAAGCAAACCACCCTTGTACATATGCAGTATGGCTTGCTGGTCTGTATACCATGTAATTACAATGACATCTTACCATGGTCTCTGTCTCCAGTGCTCTTGCTTGTATCTCATTAAGATTTGAAAATCACAGCTCCAGAAATGTAAAAGCTGAACAGTCTCCAAGTAACTTGATGCCATGAGGAGGAAAGAACTGCCTTCCAAATGCTGCCAGAAGATTCACTTTACAGTACCTTATATAGGAATTTCCACGGAGGAGAATCCTCAGGAGAGGAATTTGGCCTCCTACTTTGAAATGCATCTGTTGTCAAAGACTAACTAGTCCATAACAATCAAGCAAATGAGGAAAGTGTGCAACTGAAGTTGGATGAAGTCAGGAGAAAGTCAAATTGGAGGCAGCTATGTTTATCTTTCAAAACACCCTGCTGGTTCATAAAATAGTTTGAGATTATTTAAATTAATCAAAAATGAAAAAACAGTTGGAGTCCTAGTGAAGTTATGTTGATTCAATTAATTCTCATTATTCAGAGTCTATTTAGGATTTAGAGTTTTCAGGGCCCAGGCCTTTGTCTCTTACACTCACTTCTCTGCATTTTTATCAATCTTCCACCGAACACTACCTTAACACTGGAATAGAGAAGACATAATGGGTCCTGGAACTAAAGCTACTGATTAATTCAACATTTTTGTTTGAGCATGTAGCAGATGTTTAAGAAATTTTACTAAGTGAAGAGATTATGCTACTTATTAGCAGCTCTGGGCTAACTTAGTTCTGGATTGTCCATGAGTTTTATTAATTCCTTCTGTTTTCTGTGTAAGTATCCAATGAGCCATTGGAATTTGTAATGGGCTTCAGAGCTTCTTCATGTTTATATGATAACCCTAGGGCTAGAGAAAATATTCAGATTTGTAATTCTGTGAAATTTCAGTTGTAAACAAGACAGTGGATTCTCATAGCCAGAAGAAATTTCAGTCTCCTATAGACTCATAAAAACCAATATATATGTGCTCCATTTTGAAACTTTCACACCCTACTGGGGATAGTACTGCTTTGTGTACTGTTAGATCTCCCTACAAGATGGGAAGGTAAGTTTCTGGAAGGTGTATTTTTTTGCTTACTGTTTCATCTACAGAAGAGTCCAATAAAATTATCACGTGAGCCATATCCATAATTTTAAGCTATTAGTCATGTTAATAAAAATAAGAGCACACAAAGTGGGTGTAATTAACTTTAATAATATGATAAGCCTTCAACCTTTCATGTGTATTTTACGGTTCAGCACATTTCAATTCAGACAAGCCAAATTGCAAGTACTCAAGAGCCATATGTAGCTAGTAGTGACCGTATTGGACAGGATGGTTCCAGAAAACTTTACTAGTGGAGGTAATTTAGTGTGAAGCTATCAAACGACAGAATGTATGGGTCCAGATGCCATCTCCTCTGATTGGCTAAGGCTCAACATCTTCATTTTTCAGAGAACATTGTGTGTTATATGTTATGGTTTAAATAAAAGTTAGCTATATCTATCATTTTAAATGGTATCTGGACACAAGAGCATAGTCAACAAAATTGTTTGCTTCATGTCCACTAGCCAAAGTTTTAGTCATTTCATACACAGCACAAAATGGGTCTTCTCTTTCCTTCATCTCCCAAAGCAACTCCATATGAATACTTTCTTTCTCTGTTCTCTCATAGAGCCTGATTCCTTATCACAATACAAGTATCTTTGTATTTTCGCTTCTCTGTGGATTACAGGCCCCCAAGTGCAGGAGCATTGCCTTATTTATCTATTCCTCATTATACAAACTGGTACTGGGTAACTGCTCTGTACATTTTCAACTTATAAGAAAAGAACAAATCCCTTTCTTTGCAGCATGAGAGGTTGAGATCTCTTTCAGAAGATTTGCTAGATTGTTCAGGTCTGATCAGAATAGAAAACACTGTTGGAAATAAATATGGTTTCAACTTTGAGTTTCCTCTCAAACATTTGTTGAGCTGATGGAGAGTCCTGAGATACTGAAGGTGATAATTACTTTTAACAGGAGAGTGGTGGGCACCGAGAGTACAAAGTGGCTCTGTATGTTACACAATAACAATTTTGTGAGTTACTGGTAGTAATATAACTGACACATCTAAATGGAAAATTATATGTTCCTTTTTTGTTGTGTGTCACAGCTGTGCAGGGCACAAGCTAATTGATGAAGAGGTTGTTTTTTTTACCCACTTTCAAACTGAAATCAATTCCAAGGTTTCAGCTTCCAGTAAGAGAATGCTACCATATTGGTGAGAGTTGTTCTGTTACAATGCAAGATCTCTTTTTGCACCAGGCATTTGGCTATTAGGGATACCTAAGTATTGGCTCCAAAAACTTTCCATTGTCTTCTCTTTCTGGGTCTAAATTCTATTCCTTAACTGTCACAGCTGAAATTGATGTGAGATTGGATTCAGAATTTCTGGTGCTAGTACAATCAATTTTGTGTGTTAAGATCACATAAGAGTTACAAATGTGTTTGTTGTTCCTTTCAGTCGTGCTTACCCATGTTGCCATTCTCATCCTCTCAGGTTTCTGGTATAATCAAAGCAAAGGTAAGCAGTCCATTTGAACAAGCAGTTACTCTTAGACACTGAAATTTAAATCACCATGCAAGATTGGGGGGCACACACATGAGTAAAAAGTGGCAGAAGAAGTGGACAAGCACACAAATTTCAAACAGGTGTCTGTATAAACTGATAGCATCTCCTCAGTGGATTGGCATGTGCATGAGAGAAGACCCGTGTCTTTCTGGCTACTCTTGTCACCCTAAACTCTAACCACTGCTTGACTCTCACTGGCCATACAAATCTATTAGATCAAGTAAACCAATAGCAAAGGAAACAGAGATTAGAACAGAAAAAAGTCAAAACAACAAAGCCTTTGTGACAAATATAAATAATTGTAAAAGATCAGCGACTACAAAATTGTACACTAAGGCTGGGGATACAGCTGAGTGTCACAGCACTTTTCTGGCAAGCAATTTTCAGCATCAAATAAATAAGTAAGCAAACAAACAAAATGGTAAACTAAACAGGCTTTTCTACTTTTTTTTCTGCTTGCAGTGCACTCCCAAAACAAGGAGAACAGAAGACAAGATATAAATACCATCTTCAATGAAACTGTATGATATATGGAAGAATAGTGAAGCCATAGCGCAGAGGAGAATTCAGTTAAGTGTCTTCAGACTGTGACACCAGTGGGAAAGATGGTGATTTACTCCATAAACCATTACAGTGGAACTGAGGGCATCAACCACTGAGAAAGTGTGTGTGTGTGTGTGTGTGTGTGTGTGTGTGTGTGTGTGTGTTGGGGATTTCTTTGGGTGTCCTCTCAAGAAGCAATTAGATAACTAGATGTTTGTATCCTACATAGAAGAACTAGTGACTCTTACGGAATGGAACCAGAGAGGTGAGATGGAAGGGCGCATATGGACGAATGGGCCCGGAAACCTGAAACAGAAAACAGATGAGCTAAGTTGCAGATCTTCTTATTGAACAGGGCGTAGGTCCAGAGCTTATCAGCCAGGCTGATTTTTCTCTAGCAAGAGGTCAAAGGAACTTTCCTTGAAAAACTAGCACCCACTGCAGAGGAAAGAACTAGTAAATCCTGGTGATTTTTTGTCCACTTTGAGAAAGCTGTCGGCCGCCGGATCACCTTGTACTGGCACATAGAAATTGACAAGGCTTCTTTACCTTTGATTTAGAACCTTTAGTTTAGAATTTAATGTCCACTCAGAAAAATGTAAACTGCTAAAGGCATTTAAGCAAGCCTCTAACATGCAAGAAACAAGATTATAATAGCCAGTATCTAGCTAAGAATTAAGTAATTAATGAAATAAATGGAAAGGTTGAAGCAAACTGAAAATGCAAAAACAAATTAAAACATCCTCCCAATTAATATCTTTGAAGAATCATGAAAGTGTATTACATCTATGAAACAAGAATAAGATATTGTAAAAAAATAGAGTAGCATGCAAAAGTAGACTTCTAAGAATTAAAGTTAAGATTTAAATAAATATTTTAAATTATAATGAAGAGATATTTATTTATTTATAAACATGCATTGAATACATTTTCTGTACTAAGCAGTGGTCCATGCACTGATGGAATGCAAAGCTGTACATCAAAGAAAGTTTCTGATAATTAGATGTATATACAAGTAAAACAGGAAAGTTATAATCTGAGTGAGAAATGACATGGATGTTAGTACTTTAAAGGTGTGATTAGGGACCTCTATAATGCATAAGAAACATTTGTGCGAGATCTGAAGTAATTCAGCTAGAGAGCCACGTACATCTCTGATGGGAGTGTGGTGGCTGAGGGAATAGTTAGTGTTAAGATCTGGAGGAGAGAATTTGTGTAGATCTTAGGCAAGTGTGCTATTGAAATTGGAAGAGATAATGCCCTGGGGACATCAGAAGTAATACAGGACATATCATGTAAAGTGCACATCAGACACCATGGCCCACCATTTAGAAAATGTGTTTCAGTGCCTCTGGTACTCTTTGAAATGAAATTCCTAATTAATAATAGTACTTACATGCCTACAAGAAAAAATGCAATTCTCTGCTCGTAAGATATTGGAGAAATCAGTAAAAACATACACACACTCTCTGTATAATTATACTGAAAGACATAGCAAAGAAATGAAATACTTGCCATTAGTTGGAATTAACAGAAATGTGACAAAAGTGTGTACTGATTGTGATATCATATGGTGGTGACTCAAATATCACTAGTTACATTATCACTGATGAAACTGCAGCTTAAGTAGTCAGGATAACAATAATGAAGTGTTAGAAACTCCTGACAAAGTTCCAAATGAAGTGACATGTAGTATCTAGAGAGGACACCAGCAAGCCATGTGGGGGCAAAAAGAGTTTTCATAGTGTGAGTCACCTACTCATTGCAGGATTGCCAGCAGCCTTGCTGTTTTTCCTGGATGGAGAAAGGTGGCACTTATGGTGACAGCAAGCCCCATGAAATTTTACCTGAGGTCTAATTCATTGTGTAACATGCCCATTGAGAAACACTTTAAGCAGTCCTAAGATTCCTTAGGAGATATGTGGGAAGCTACCAGAAAATTTTTATCAAAGAAATGTTATCTAACTCATATTGTGAAAGGTTCTTTTGCCGATTTGAAAATAGTTCATAGTGGGTAAGTGCCAAGGCAGAAGCTGTATCAGGAAGCAACTTTGAAATCAGCTGCAATGGCTACAGCTCTGGGAGTTTGCCAGAAGTGCTTCCAAGAGTTGAGAATGGCAAAAGTAAGCAATTAGGCTTCTCTGATGCAGTGCTCTATTGCACTTTTCTTTGTCTGTTAGTGAAGATTTCTTGGTATGGAAGCAAATTTGAGGTTGCCGATTTCTATGAGGATATACGGTTTGTTTGTTGCTAGTATGTTAAATTGTAATTTCACTGCCTTTTCTTTTCACTTGTCATCCAGAGCCATTGATGAAGCCAGGAGATTCGACAATATATTAGACTGACTTCTCATGCAGGATTCCTTTTAGTGAAGGCTTGCTCATGGTCCAATGCTGTAAACCTCATTAACCGGACCAACATCTCCTCATTCTACTACCTGATCATCTTACCACTGCACATCTAGTGAATTGGAAAGAAAGGTGAAATGAGTTTTCCAGTCCCCAAAAGAATAGGCTTAGAGTTATATAAAACCTGTCTTTTATGAACAAAATCCATAGAAGTTCATTATTAAAGCAGGCAATAAATAAAAAATTAAGGCAAGCTATCTACTATAGCAGAGAAGAATCAGCTTGTTCCACTCACTGGATGAGTCAAGAAATATAGCTGAAAATTCTTTTAAGTGGATACAGTTCTTTACAAATCATGTTTTATCTAAAAAATTCACAAAAATTTTACATTTTGCTCTAACTTGTGTCTATGCTTTTTTAAAATAGCAAAGTAATATTTTGAGTTATTTGCTATGAAGTAAAATTGTTGGATTAGGTAGATACATTATTTTATCTTGTGACTTCTTATACCCATGCTTCACTGTGTGCTGCAGGGTAACTGAAGGAACTTTGTGTTTTTTTGGATTAAAGTGACGACGATATGTCTCAGCTACTTTTCTTGTTGCTAAGACAAAATACCTGGAACCCCAAATTAAAGGAAGGAAGCTTTATTTGGCTCAAAGTTTATAGAGCTTTCAGTCCAAAGTTGGCTGGCTCCAGTGTAGGGTGTATGTGACAAACGGGCGTGGTAGAAAAGAAAGAGTTCATGGAGGGCAGAAGAAAGCAAAGCAGCAAAATAGCATCAGTAGCCTTTATATTTCATCCAGGCTTCCTGCTCTCTGGGCACAGCAGCCCACACCCAAGATGGGACAGCATTAATCCCAGTATTATACAATCACAGTGTCACACACCCACCCAGAGGTGTCACCTACCTCTGAAAGAAACCCCAAAGCGTGACGCTTTTGGGGGGTTCTAGATATAAAACCATAAGACGGTATAGTCAAAATGGATAATTGGGTTGAGCCCAGTGAAGAAATTATTATAAATGGGAGCAGCAGAGGGAAACAACCTAGAATGGTGAGGCATTATAGTGGTTGAAATATAGCTTCTCCAAAGCATGTTTGTATTCTGACTTACAGAATTGTACATATTGCTTTTTAAGGCAAACAAGTGAATATTACCTGTTTGTGGTAACACATGTAACTAAGTTAAGGACTTGAGGTAAAGAAATCATCTGAAAACAGTCAAGTGGGGCCTAATACAAGTATACCTAGAAGGAAGAACAAAAAGGAGGAAACAGACAAGCAGAAGGAGGCAACATGAAGAGAGGCAGAGACTTGAGTGACATAGCTTCAGATCATGGGGTGTATATAGTACAGAAGATCAAAAAGTCAAGGAATGGAGTGTGAGAGAAGAGATTTTTATGGTTTTAAGCAACCCAGTTTTGGTAATGTTGGGATGGTTACAGAAAACTAACACAGGCATCCTTAGGCTCACCATCTTGAGGGACCATTAGCATCAGAAGGATGCCAAGCTTTATGGCCTTTGCTAGAAGAATGTTACAAAAAGGAGGGTACAGGCGTGAGAAGGAAATACCCTGAGGTTTTCTTTTCTTCCTCTTCCACAGATCCTTCCCCTATGACCCTTTGAAGCCAGTCTGAAGATTGGCCTCAGGGGAGCATGACTGATGCAATTCACAGCAATCAGTTGCCCTAGAGACAGGATAGCCTAGGAGGGTGAAAGATGGATCCCAGAGGGTGAATGAAGAGTCCGTCATCATATTTGTAATCCAGTTTGATAACTTCAGCATGGTGAAAGGAGTATTGCTTTATGAGTGAGACTTGGATTCAGTCTTTCTGCCACTACGTGCACACTCTAGTTTTTTGATTCATTTTACAATCTATTAGAAAAAAAGAAGTTTATTTTAAAATATTAGAGAGTGGGGAATTATGATATCCCAGAAGTCATCAACCACTAAGAAGCTGACAAAAGGAAAGAGACTTAAGCCACACGAAAGAACAGGTCAAAAGAAGAACATCAGCTCACATATTTTATGCACAGAGATGTTCCTAGGCTGTGGTGGACTGACAACTGCTGATCAGTTTGTAACACCGGGCTGAACTGAACCAGCATGGTGCTGGGCGTGGAAGACCCACCTGGGAGCTGCTGCAAATAACATGAGAAGGAGAACTGGAGAGGAGGAGGTGGCACTGCTGCTCCTCCTGGAGAAGCTTGTCATGCTGCTTTTCCCTGTATGAACCTGGCTCTTCCATCATCAGAGGAGCCCAGGACCTCACTGTTGCTGAGGATGGCTGCAGTTCACTCTGGGGCAGCTCTGGTCCTCACTTTGAACATCGTTTCCTGGCTCCAGTTCAGATCCCTCTGCCTCCTGACACAGATCCTTCATCCCTCTGGTGTAGACTTTCTAGCTTCCACCATGGGCTCTGGGTCTTAGGGGCATTTGTGCAGGACATTGCTGTGAGATCCAGGCCCTTTGCTGGATTCTTTGGGTCTCTAGTGTGTGGACAAATCTCTTGCACTCTTTTGCACTTCATTCTTTGGGTGAATACTATAAAAATCCTATCAACCATGTGCCCTGTATTAAATTGTTTTCCTGGCAAACCCTGACTACAACGTATGCTTTGTGTGGTAGATCTCACTGTCCCTGTAGTAAGAGAAGTGGAAAGTACTACACAAGTGTGAGGTGAAAGAAATCACCCTCTTGGAGGTTGTTGGGAGGAGGGTTTCCTTTAATTTCCTGTAAAGTGATGTGTGTCTTTCTTTCTGTTTTTTTCAGTAATGTGCTGTACTGTATGTCTCCTTCTTCAGTCTCCAGTGCACCTTATGTTAGAACTCAGTTCAGTTCAAATATCTTTTCCTCAGTTATACTTTTCTTGATTCACAAGGGTAGAATTAACAGTAAAATTCTTTGGGCCAACTATGTATTTTGTAAATTTTGCTATTATTTCACTCTATTGTAGTTATCTCTAACCTTTGATAGTAAGACACTGAAGACAGGAATATTGTATTTCTCTTTATCTTCAGGTCTTAGCATAGTGGCTGACACCTAATGTGTCCTTCTTATTGTTATTGCATTAATGATATTACGATTTAGTAAAGATATGCCTGCAATTTTGTAAAGGGATGCTTTACCCTACTGGATTTAAAACTAGGTCAGCCAAGACTTATTTATTCCTTATATGTCTCAATATGTTCCACTGACCAGAGTTTTCATATTATCTTGGAGAAACTTCAAGTTACAATGTGTCACATTGCATGAAATTCTTTCTATAAGCATTCTGTAAGTTTTCATGAATGTGGTTGAGTATTCAATATCTCTGAAGATGAAGAAAATATGTCATTATATTTCTAGCACATATCAAAATATTCAGCATAGCATAATGGTAAGGTTTATTAAAATTATTTGGATATCTACATAATTAAGATTAATTTTATTTTTGACAATTGATACAGCATTATACACAAGTTGTTAACTGATCTTTTACCAATCTTTGGTGGTATGCTTGAAATTGGATGATGTAAATTAAAAAAGAAAACAGTATGCATGATTTATTTCTGCAGATGTCCTAGGGAGCACTAGAAAAACTCCTTGTCTGGAGTCATTCTTCTCACAGTGGATCAGTGAAGTGCTAGAGAGACCTGGCAGATGCATGAGAAAAAAGATAACACTCAAAAAGAACCCCAGAGTGAAAGTTGCTGGGGTAGGTGCTTTAAACAATTAGCACTGATTTGTGACCAAGCTGCTTTTAACAGGGCATCTCTGTTGCCAGCTCCAGGGTAACTAGCAGCAGGCATATTTAATTTAACTACAGGTGATGACTTTCTGCAGCAACAGGAGGTAGCCCACTCATCTTTATGATTCCAAGAATTTTCCTACTCCTCCATTTGCTCTTCTCAACAATTCTGTGAAGAAATTGTTTTCTTTCTGATTTATGTAAGGAAGTTAAAAACATTTACATCAGTTGCCCAAGTTCACAGGACTAATCTTTTTCCGATGACAACAATAAATATTCCGTTACAATATGCCAATGTCACCAATCAAAGCTGTCACAGTGTGTTAGTCTCTCAGTGGATTCAGAATGGGGAAGGGTAAGAGTCTCCATTAGCCTCCTGTGGTAAGTATGAGTGTGAATGTGAATGGGAAGGAAGCCGAGGTCATGCAGTGCTCCCTTTTCAGCATGCACACGGTGTGGTTTATTGTCTCTTGTCTTATGGTGGGGCGTAAAGCACAGTGAGGGAACTTTTGGACAAACTCAAAAAGAAGCTTTCCTGAACGTGGCCAAGTACTTAAAAATCTTCCCTGATCTACTCAGTGTGAGATAATGAACAGAAAGTTGGGTGAACTGAAGAGAGGCTGAAAGACTTGGACGGTTAAAGGAGATGATGGGAAGCTATTGAAGCTGTCAGGCAGTGTATCCTCCACCCACTGTTTCTCTCTGTGCCTGGCAATAACAAATTCCCTCCCAGTTCTAGGTCTTTCCAACAAAGCTTCTGTCATTCAGTCTTACTTGCCACCAGTTCTCTTCCTCCTGCCAGAGACATTTGGAGTGACACTGAGTGATTCTAAATGGTAGTTCTCCACTGACACAGTTGGCAGTGGGATTGAATGAAGAATAAGCTGGCAGGCAGAGGTGCCCACCAGGCTGAATCCGAGAAATGTGTTGAAAGCCAGGAGGAAATCTTCTGCTTTGTCTCTCCTGGTGAATCATGAGAATTCTGCTACTTTCTACTCTCACCTGACCTGTGACTTTGATCTTTTGTCTAGTTTAACTGCTTTAAGGAACAAAGTAAGAAGACTGTTAGGATGACAGTGTGAATGCTATGCTAACAATTCAGAGAAGCCACAGGCATATCTCAGAGAGAAGCAAATCACTACCATAAAGTGTCATAAAAATGGTCTATTGGCTGCTTCAACCTCATTGTATTAGCTGATGGTCACTATCTTTGGTTTTAACAACAGAGTCCAAATGCAAAAATCTATGTACTGTACTTGATTTTCACTTGTATGGCCTTGGAAAAATTGTTTTTTTGAATCTCAGTTTATTCATTGTACTCTAATAGCCCTTTCTGTATAGTGCTGTGTTGATTAATGATTTACAATGTGCCAAGGCTTAGTATCGGTTCCTTCACACCAGCGTTTAACCTCCTACATTATTTTAGTTTATTGTACATGTCTATAGTACACAAAGTTTACTTTCCTTGTGGAAAGTAGATACGTGCACATAACACATGTTAATTTATTTTTCATCCCCTTCCCCCCACCCATTCTTTGGTCCCATTCTCTTGTTTTGTTTTTTGTATGTTTGCAGTGCGTAATGTTTACATTTGTTGTATGTAGTTGGTATGTGTACATAACACGTTATATTCTTAATATTAACTCCTTGTTAGAATGATATGAAAAGCTTTTAAGAACCCCAATAATAATCTCATTGCAAATTGATCAAATCTGAACCTCTGATGTTGAGAAACTGGTATAAATATTTTATAAAATCTCTCTTGGTGGGGCTGGAGATTTAGCTCAGCAGCATAAGTGCCTGCTTGGCAAGCACGAGATCATGAGTTCAATCTCTGGTACAAACAAACAAACAAACAAAAATCTCTCCTGGGGAGGAGAGATGTGGCCAAGAATGATCTCCCTTTAAAATTTATTATTAGCATGTAAAATTTCATCATGTACAGAATCCATTTAAAAATGAATGATGGAATGAAGCTGTAAGAACAATCATATATCTCATATTTTTCATAATATTCCCATTTTATGAATGAGAAAATCAAAAGATTTCTCATTCTCATTTCTCTTATTATACAAAGTGGTGTACAGTTCCAAAATACTGTCTAAATTTCAGGCAGTGCAGTTTTCTGCATGTAAGTCCCTACTTACTAGGCTCCTTTTGTGGCCTTGTACTTAGATTTAGTTAAAAATTTGCTTTTCTTAATAAATTGTAGAACAGGCAATGCAGGGTACACTCTAGGGGAGCAACCCTTGCTTTTTCTATGTTACCACTTAGGTAACAAGAGAATGCAGTTGACAGTGTCGCTATTTGATGAACACAGCCCAGGGCATCAGATGTGAGTGCAGTTTCTATTCCCACTATTAACCATGTGGTATCATGTAAGTCACTTACCCTCTTTGAATTTTGCACTGATCATCTTTAAAATGGTGAGACTTGAAAAATTCTGATTATTTTTTCTTGAATTTTAAAGGGGAAGTTACTGATTAGACACATCATATAGGGTTACTCAGACTCTTTCTCACATACAAACTTAACGTGACCAAATGAAGGAGAATACCAAGAGATGGAGTCCTTTCTGAGCCTTGTGAGCTGGGTTAGGTTTCAAACAGCACAGAGAAGTTTATTCTAGTGGAACAGTGGCTAGTGATGAGCCAGCAAGTCCTCTAACATGGATTTGCCTAACTAATGACCAAACTAGAGATGTGGAAAAACATTGCTTTAGTGCATTTAGGAATTAAGAAGTGAGGAAACATGGGAGGCACTGCTTCTTTTTCACTGAGATCCACCCTGCTTTCCAGGCCCTGGAGAGGTTCTAGGATGCATTCTCACTGAACAGCTCTTCTGTCTATTGTAGTGTTCCCACACCCTTAATGGATGCAGCTATAATGGTTGTGGGAGACATACAAGGCCTTCTAGTGGTTGCGCTGATCTCTGTGACACTGATCCTGGAAGCCATCTGCCTGGCAGTAACAGTTCTTCCCAAAGAACTCAGTGCAGGTCCAGCTTTGCAAAGGATTTTGTGCCAAAATGTCGTAATGGTGGGTTTTATAATTAAAACTTTTATTGCTTTTGAAAGATAACAGTCCATAGAGTGTCTACCTTTCTGGTGGAAAAACAAGTATTTGAGAGGTTTAGCTACATCTTAAGTAAATTTGTAGATGTTAGATCGATTGTAACAGAAGTTAGACTGCAAATAATTGAGCTAAAAAAGACGTAGATATCATGAAGAAAAAGCTAGTATTCACATAATTCAATTGTCAATCCTTGGAGTCTCTCCTGTCTGGGCAACTCCATATTGAATCAGAAGGCCCACAAGAAGAGTGAGATAGAGCTCATCTCAGTCTTCCTTCAGGAAGAATTTCAATATCTTGCTTTGAGTAAAATCTTCCACAGTTTAGGGGAATGCATCCAGGATGCAGTTTACTGCGGCGTCTTTTAGACAGATGACAGAAGTCAAGGTGGGGTTACAAAAGGGAGTTCTCCCAAAGATGATTTCCAGTGGTTCCCATTTATTCAAGAAAGCAAGTCTGGAACTCTCAAGTATCTTCTACACCATGGGTACAACTTGGTGTAGCACCGTTCCTCACTGAAAGTGAAGAGTTCAACGCCAATCACCAGAATTGCTTATCTGATTACGAAACCTGGAACATAAGTGCATCACACGCAGCCTGACTTGCTTTCCACCAAAGCTACTTTGAAGACCCAGAGCAACAGCAAGAAGTTTTTGTCTCTCTCTGCTGAATGTTTTTTGTCTATTTTACCATTATTCTACAGGAGTGTGCAATAGCTCAATTAGAAACACAACAGGTTATAGATATCAATATAATATATTAAGGTAATGGAATATATGATATAAATCTCATCAATTAATTGATTTCATTTTGTTCCATTCCTAGGTAGCATTGTTATAGTACTTTCATTGTCATTAATTGGAATAAACTAGACAGCATGTTTTGGTTTTTCTTGTTTAAATCAACTATAATATCAAGTGTAGTTAATAACTCTATATTAAATGTATTACACCGAGTGGACATGTTTCAAAGTCAAGCTTTTTTTTGTGGTACCGGGGATTGAACTCATGACCTTGTGCTTGCCAGGCAGGTGCTCAGGCCACTGAGCTAAATCTCCGGCCCTTGAAAGTCAAGATTTATTTCAATGCAAAAGTGACTCATTCTACCCTGATTAAAAGCTTATTATTATTTACTTTCTTACAATTTGCTTAACAAGAAAGTGTCTTCTAAAAAAGATAATAAGCCTACATTTTTAAAAAAAGTTGTTTTACTTCATTTTAGTCATGTATAAGAAAAAATAATTCTCTAATTTTACTGTTATTGTGGAATTAAATACATTGAAAATAAATTGTAGAATGCCACGCTGTTATCTTCTTTTATGATGATCTACTTCCACTTTATAGTTACTGGTAAAAATTTAGCAAAGAAAAATATTAATTTGTCAAGCAGAGCAGTAAGTTCATGACTGGGGTGGAAATATATCTAGGTTTCCTCTATTGTGATCATAATTTTTCTCCTAACTGATGCTTTCTATTCATCCATAAAGATGCCTACTAATCAGAAAATGTCTGTGTGGAGATCTGTCTCCAGCTCTGTCTCTGTCTCTGTCTCTGTCTCCATCTCTCTCTCTCTATATATATATATATATATATGTCTATCATTGTGTCTCTATTTGTATCTCTTTACAATTGGAAGTTTTTCACAGCATCATTTTCTTTACTCAAGATATTTGAAGACTGCCAGGCTATCATATTACTTGAATCATTATATTATACTTATAGACTATAATAAATATATTGTTTGGTTTATATCTATTTATAATCTGTTTTTTGGGAGGCAGGAAAATATTTAATTCAATACATGCTTGTGTCCAACTAGCAGGCATTGAATTAAATATTTTCCATTAAGACTTGAGGGTTTCTATTAAAGTCATTGTTTTGTTTAATATGCCTTCAAGATCAATGATTGTAACTGAGACCTGCAATTTCTAGTAATCCCCATAGTTTGGCAGATAATTCAATGCAAGGTGCACAGTCATACAAACCTTCAGAAGAAAATAGCCTGGGGTGGATTTCTGTATGTCTGATGTGTGTCTGGGGACCGGAATTACTTCAGTACATGTATGGAGGTTGAATTACTATTATATTTAGTATTATACAGGTCACTGTTCATCAAACGCACTTCATTGTATCAAAAAAGAGAGGGGCTACCTAGATGAATTATATGAAAGAAACTAAAAGGTCCATAATAGAAGCAAACACTGACTGAAGGAGATTCAGTTTGGCAAATGCAACTTGATACATTTGGGACTAAATAAATTTCAAATGTGGGTATTAAATGGATTAGGAAAAACTGGAGAGCTCTGATTGTGGAAAAGACCTGGGAGCATTACTAGGGGATGATAAATTAGATTTGGATGTATAATGGGCAAGCAAAATAAGCTCATGCTATTTTTGGCTATGGAGGCTAAGTCAAGTACCACATTATTTGAGATATAAATCTAGTGTATATAAAAAACTGTTATACTTATCCTATTATACCCTTTTCCAATTTATGTAGCTCATCTCCACTAGAATTTTCTGTAGTGTTGGAAAGAAAGGCTATTAGTTTGGTGGAAATGAGAGCTGCAGAGTATAGGTTTTGTTTCTGGGACATCTCATTCGACAGATCCATACATCATTTAATGGGATAATAATGACTTGTAATAGTTCACATTTTAATTGAAAGAAAATAAACTGAACTGAATGCATTTAAGAACAAGAATTGCAATAAAAGTTCTGATGAAGACAAAAATAATGAAACACTCATGTTCTGAATCTTTCCAAAAATTTCTATTTATTCAAGAAAAATGATCATAGAGAAATAAGATAATTTTAAGATTAGTGCCAAGAAATCTTTGTGGATAAGAGAATTACCACTGCAGAACAGTAACTTCCTACTTTAACTACTAAATTTGGTTTCATACTTGTATTACACTCATTTCTCTGTTTATTGATTCCATTTATCAAGCCACATAGGCAGTGTTGCACTAGGCACCATGGCGAATACACAGAAGCACAGAAGTTCCTGTGTTGTGGGAAAAAAAGCATAGTAATAGTAAACTGATATTATGAGCAGTGATAATTTCTGATGTAGATTAGCTCTCTGACATTAGGAAGTTATTTATTCATCCCAATACATTTTTATTCAAGTGTAAATGGAATAATAGTATATGCTAAATATTTCTGTGGAATTAATTTAATAATTTGTGTATTTGCCTATGTAGTGCCTGATCCTTAATAAATGGTCAATAAATTAAATTCTACTCTCTTTTAAATAATAATATGTGATAATACACGATAATTACTGAGTGTATTCAGAAGGGAGAGGCTTTTATGTAATGAAGTAATGAAAATCAGCTTTGCGGATGATGTAGTGTTTAAGAAGAGGAAGGTTCAACATGGATATTTCTGGAATAGATCTTTGAAACAAGTGACACCCTTTGTGACCTGACACCGACTTTCTTATCAGGAAGTCAATCCAGCTTTGTAGAGGAAAAAAGCGAGTATAGAAATGGTAGCAGAGAGATAAAAGTCTGTGTTTGACCCTGGAAAGAACCAAGTTCTTATCCGGCTCTATCAGCTGCTTGCTGTGTGATCTGGAGCATCAGCTCCTGGCTGCAAAGGGAGACTGCTAGGAATCAACACCCTGTTTCCCCCCAAAATAAAACCTAGCTGGAAAATAATTGGCCTTATTAAAGAAAACATGCCAGCCTCCTTTAGCCTATCTGTGCCTTACCTGCCATCAGTATTCTCCCTCTTGGTGGCTGCTCTGTAAGGCAGGCTACCTTTAGGAAGTGAGGAAAGTACCAGTTTAAGAGATTGATCAGACTTCTCTGTGCTTCTCTGGTGAGTCTTTCAAGAGTCCTAAACTTTATTTTGACCTCTTAAGTTTCTAATATAAAAACCACAGTACCAGTAAAATGGGTGAAAAGTGAATGTGAAATTGCTTTGTATCAGGCTCAGCACTAATCTCATTTAGTCCTCAGACAATCCTAGAAAGTCAGTACTAATGCTGTTTAGCCTAGCCTAAAATGCCATCAATTAGTTTATGTAGCTCTACCCTGAATCTAGTTGTGTTCTTCATCATTTCTTCCAAGTCTTACCTTTTTTCCCAATCTAGGCTGTTTGTATCCCTCCCAGCTGAGGTGACACACTTCCCTGGTTATAATCCTGGGCCCCTTGGTCCCAGGCATTCCATGTGCAACCCTGAGTGTCCACCACTCACGCTGTTTAATACGGTGGGGTCTGCACAGCTTCAGTACTCAGAACCAACTGACCAGACCAACCTTCTCTGCAATTGTAAAGAGCTTTGGACATGTTAGATTTTTCCACATAAAACTATGTTGGATTCCTTATAATTTAAGAAGGGGGGGATATCCTTTTTCTTCAATGAATACATCCTCACTTCAAAACGTAATCAAAAATTTGCATATGCGATCTCTGTTAGCAAGTCAGTGCTTTCTCATTGCATAAGTTACAGAGATGTCGTGGAAAAAAAACAGAGAATAGCATTTTTTTTCACAGTAAATTCTCGAGAATGTTCACATGCAAATTGATTCTAAGTTCATGCTGCTCTATTTGGGAGGTTACTTTCATTGTAACTCAACAGAAACCTTTAAATCTGTTTGGATGACCATAACCCTTGATGAATCACACACTCTACTGCACTCAGAAGTTAAACTTGTTTTAATTTTTATGTAGTTCCATGGCTGTGTTCTAATTTGCAATGCAGTCTTGAATATGAGACTTATTAATTGTTTTTATTGCTTTCTCTTTGCAACTGAACTGAACCTCTGTAAGTCAGATGTTCTTATTCCTATCGAAAATGTACACACTCATGGAGGACCAACACAGTAATCTAGGAATACTATGTTGAATGCAGAAATGCCTAATATGAAATAATTTTGTGTGCATAGTTTTTCCAGAATCTTTACAATCAAATTTCTAGCTAGTGTGATAGTATCTAATCTTGGGCTCACACAATATATGCTAATGAGATTATATCGAGAAGCAGGAGTGAGCACTTAAACGTTTTACTAAACATATAAACTCACATATATGTCAAATATTGTGTGAAGGACATGTAACTTTTTATGCATGGATGTTTAAAACTGTCACTGCTTGCTTTCAAGACAAAAATTTCTTAATTCTAAACTCAACATTTTTGGTAAAGCAAATCTCCATTATCTTCCTTACTACATAAGTGTCAGATAATTCAGTATGTAAACCTTCCATTCATCATCATTTTTCATTACTTTTTGTGTGAAATGATGTTTAATTCAAGCTTAATTCCCAAATACCACAAGGCTCTCAATTAACAGCATGGTATTAAGCGAAATTTATAGAAGAGCCAAAATTAAATACAAGGGGCTGAAGTTGTGAAGTACCCTTGAGAGATAGCACAGAGACAACTTTCTTTTACTCTTGAGTTAGGTAAGAGTACTTATAATTACATTGCTGACTTATTTTTTCTTTTGGAATTATATTAAGTCTCCACTAATAATATGAAAATGTGATATTCTTGATGAGAAGAAATAAGAGAAAAAGTTGTCTTTGCTTTTCTGCTAAACTCTTCCAATAGTTTATATTTCCCTTAGGATAAAAGGCAAAGACTTCAGAGAAGAGCTTATTGATTAAATTGTGTCCCCTCAGAATCTAGGTGTTAAAGTTCCAGCCTCGATAGGAAATGACACTTTTTAAAATTTTTTTTATTTTAAAAATAAAACAGAAAAAAGGATAGAAATGATACAGAATTTCAAAAAATAGTAGGAAATTAACACTAGTTATAGGAAATAGCACTCTTAGGAGTTTCTTAAGGTTAAATGAGGTTGTAAGAGCAGGTTCCTAACCTTGTATGATTGGTGGACTCATAATAGTAATAAAAGATCTCTGGGTGTCTGGCCATGAGCATGAACAGAGTGCAGGAAACGGGGGGCCATGGCGAGAAGGCAATCATCTGCAGGCCAGGAAGAGAGCCATGTGCCAGGAACACAATCAGTGATTGCAGTACCTTGACCATGACTTAACACCCTCCAGAATTGTGAGCAAACAATTGTTTACTGTGTAAGGCATCTGAGTTATGGGATTTTATTAATGGCAGCCCAGGCTGACTAACACAGTTTAGGAACACTTAGTGTCTGGCCACTTCTGGAGTCTTTCATATTTCTTTTACTACCCTCTCCAAATCATCTTAATCCACGTGTGATGGTAGCTGGAATTATTCATTCTATTTCTTTTCTCCTTAATTCTTCCTCGTTTGTTATGAAAAACACACTTGGGATAAAGTTGCTTTAGAAGCTATCTAGGATCACTCCAGGCAGAGTTTACCTGTCTTGTCTCTGCTTCCACAGAACCTTGTACATAATAAAATAATAGCTATTTTGCCATGATTATGGGAAGATTGATTTAAATATTTGACACTTTATACTGACCCTGAAGGCAGAAACCTAATTCTACTGATATTGGAGTGTCTGGGACTTCCAGGGAAGCATAGTCCAGGTTAAGGTCAGCATTGCCAAGTTGAGGTCTGTATCTATTGTCTTTTAACTTTAACCTATTATTTAATCTTTCTTAGTTTCAACATCTGTGAAGTGGAGAAGATAAAAAGGTTAGTTAAGACTTAAAGTTATGTTAAAATACAGATGACTGGGTGCCTGGGGAATGTTTGATTTAGTAGGTCTGTAGGAAGTGTCCTGGAGTTGCATTTCCAGTACTGTTTCAGGTATGAGATGGTTATTGGGAGAATTTCAGCATTCCCAGAATCATAGCAAAGTGATTCAGATATTCACTTAGCATTTATTAAGTATTATATGCCAGGCTCTGGATAATGGTTTGGTAAACAAGAATGAATAACTCCAAGTTTACTTTCTCTGAAACCTTAAGAATATCTGTGGGAAAGAGATGAACAACAATAAGCAAATAGCAAACCCAACAAAAACAGCTTTAGAACATGATCAAAATGAGAGAAGGAAGATTTTGATTAGATTGCTATGAAGGTCTCTCTAAGAAAGTGACTTAACTTGTGATGTGGGAATGGGTTGGAGTCTACTACACTGATAACATGGGGAAGCACGTACAAAGTTCCAGAGATGGGAAAAAGCCTGTGTTGCTCAGGAACCCAAAGGAACCCTGCCTGGTCTAAGGGTGAGCTATAGAAAGGAAATATGCAATTAAGTAGGCAGAAGCCAGACTCACTGACTTAGGATGTGGGTGAGTTGTTTACATTGTATCCAGGGCGTTACAGATTTAAACAGATGTGGGACACCATCTACTTTATGCATAAATTATAATTGGCTGTTAGGAGAGGAGGTAGGGAATAAGAACCCAAGATGTCCTCAGCTCTGCAAAATTCCAGGAAGAAATAGAAACAGTGGTACTGGATAGGAAGGGCAGAGGAAAAACTAGGAAGGGGATTTTGAATTACAGCTGATAGTATATGATATGTTAGGGGTGGTGACTAGGGGAATAGTGACCTCAACAGATATGAAGTTTTCTAAAAAAGAAGTGTAAATATTTGAAATAGCTTAAGATTTTAAACTATTTTAGCAGATATTACTTAAAATGGCATATTAGATATGCCTTTTATGTTTTTAAAAAATATTATGTTATTGTAGATTTAATACATATTTTCTGAGATTATACACTGCTGCTACCAGCTGCCCATATATTCCATGTACTGCACCTGAGGAAGTGAGGACATATAGTGAGAGCATTGAATAACTTATTAGAAGATCTTCTGATGGTATAAATGTAGAAAAATATCTATCCTGAGTTCTTATTTGTTCAGCAAACAAAGGGTCTAAGAGGAAGGTCAGTGAGGGCTCCGGAGGTGCTAAAAGGCTGGGCAGTGGCATGGGTTTGTTCTTCCATCTCTGTTTCTCTAAGTTCTGTCAGTAAATCCTGTCTTTAGCCCTCAAAATCTGCTTTTCTGATAAAAAAATTTGGTGAAGATGTGTAGCACCCTAACTATAAAGTAAAAGGAGGCGGTTTAAACATACTTTGGAACATGCATCCAATGGAGCACTATTGAAACCAGAGACTATTTTGGTATTTGACCAAATAGAATTTTCTTCTTGATTCTTTCTGCTCTCCTAGCCTTCCCAGTACTACTGAGAGTTCCAGGTGAGTTTATTGCCCTAGAATGGAAACAAGTAAGAATTCACTGCTTTACATTTCAAGTAACTCCACTTTAATAGCTAGGCTTTCACACCAGATAAAATTTTGTATGTTATGTATCAATGACAGAGACTTGACTATACAGAAAATCAAAATAACCAAGAGGAGTTTAAGGTGACATACAGTACCCAGCAGGGGCTGAAAACCTGATTTGCAAACAGAAGTTTGCTACTAGCTTGCCCTGCTACCAGATACTGGTGCAGAGCAACCAGTGAAAAATTAGGCTAAGCTGCAAAGACTAGAATGCATCAAAAGGGCCTCAGTGCCGGCACTGCAAAGACACACCACTTTGGAAGGGAGAATCAAAGAAAGCAGTTACTCTGAAGCATTTCATTTTAAAAAGAGAATGGGAAAATTTCAACAGGAAAATAGTTCATAATTGGCAAATCTTGGAAGCTGCCTATATTGCTATCAACAGATGAATGGATAAAGAAAATCTGGTATCTATGGATCATGGAATACTACTTGGCTATAAGGGCGAACAAGTGCAATACATTGGAAGGAAAATGGATGCACCTGGAAAATAGAATATTGAATTGAAATAAATCACACACATGCACTTAAATACCTTATGGTATGTCTCATTTGAATGAGGCAAAGTATGAACAAAGAGCATAATAAAGGATAAATAGAAGGAGGCAAAGTGAGAGGTCTCTTAAAAATAGAAAGGGGCCCAGAGATGAAGGGAGAGAAGAAGGTGAAATGGAAGATAGAAGAATTAATATATGCTTTGTGTAGGAACCTAATAACTTCAATTAATGGAAACATTATATCCCATAAAAATCAGGCCAGAATAATAAGAAAAACTAAAATGGGGAAGTGAATTAAGGGGCAGAGGGAGGGAGGTAACAAGCTGTAGTATATACCTGTGTCACTCTCCAAAACTAAGATAAACTTTGTGTATTGCAAATATGTACTAATGAAGTAAAACAATAAAAAAGAAAGATAAAAAGAAAAATAAGTCTGTTTGATATTTTGAGTATATTTTTTACTTTGTACATCTTTTATTTTATTTGTCTTTTCGAGACAGGGTTTCACTGTGCATTTCAGGCTGGCCTTGAACTCGTTTTGTGACTCAGGTTGGCTTCAAGCTTACAACAGTCCTCCTGTCTCAGCCTCTGGAATGCTGGGATTAGAGGTGTGTGCCATGTATATCTCTGTAAACTTTAATATACTATATAATCATTTAGTTTTTCAAAATATCACTCTCACTTTGGAATATTCCCTTGTGTTCTTTAGAAAGTTAAATAGCTCTTCATTGTCAAGCAATCACAGAGAAGATTTCTATCATCACAGATTCATAGCATTTGTGTTGAGCACCTTTGACTCAAAATAAATTCTGAGAAATTCACACATTTGCTGTTTTTTTATATCATACTATTCTTTATTTTAAATCTTAAACTTGTATTCAGTTACATGAAGTTATCACAGTTTATTCAACTACCAAAAGATATTTAGATTGCTTTGAGATTTTAAAATTCATATTTAATTGGTTTTTCTAGGGATTGCAATACAAAATCTCAAATTACAAGTCTTCTTACATTAATATTGAAAGATTTTATATTTCTTTCTTCAAACATTGCTTTATAAGTTCACAAAAGTTATGATTGAATAATTTCATTTTCTTCATTTTTTTGTGCTACCTGCCTTATATATTATAGATAATGCAATGGTACTTTTCATTAATTTTTCTTTTAAAGGAAATTAAAAGAAGAAAATGATAATCTCTTTTATTTAGTCACAATTATTTTTTTCTAAGTTCATCCTTCCTTTCTATAGATCAACTCCCATCTTAATCACATTTCTTCAGCCTAAGGAAATTCTTTTAGTACACATTATGATATAGAGCGCAAAGCATTTTCTCACCTTTCATTTATCTGGAAATCTGAAAATGTCTTTAATTTTTTCTTATTTTTATTTTCAGGTGTATAGATATTGCTTCTGTTTCTTTCTCCCTCCAAACTGATTACAATTCTTTGAAGATATCAATTTTTTGACTTTTATAATGTAATGTGCCATTTTCCACTGGGAGCTTTCAAATTTTTTTTCTTTATCTTTGGAATTTTAGCAATACTTCTATGAGGACTATATATTGGTATTTTTTTTCCAAATTGGAGATGTTTTGATCACAGTTCTTTTAAATGTGCTTTCTTCCTTTCCCTTTCTTCTTTTTATGGGCCTCCAACTGCATCTATGTTAAACTTCTTGATATTTTTTCAAGTGTCCACGAAGCACATTTTTTCCTATGCAGTTTCTCTCTTTCAGTGACAGCAGTTAATTTCTCTGTATCAATCTGAAAGGTTTTTTTTCTTTAACCTTTTTTCTGGCCATTTCCAATTTTATTTGTTTTTGTCTTACAAGCTGCTATAACACAATGCTTTAGAGTAGGTAGTTTATAAGCAGTAGATATTAATTTCTCACAATTTTAGAAGCTAGAAAGTCTAAAGTCAATATATAAGGAGATTGATGTCCAATCTGAAGGCTTGTTCTTATAGAAGATGTCATGTAGTATAAAGGGCAAATGAACTTCCAGCCTCCTTTGTAAGGATATCAATTGCATTCATAAAGGCTTCTCTCTCCTGACCTAATTACTCCCAAAAGACTTACCTATTAATGCCATTGTGTTTGGAATTATGTTTGAACATGAGTTTTGAGAGGACACAAACATTTAGACTATGGTACCAATTTTCAGAGTTAGTATTTTTTTCTTTTTTGTTTTTCAAATTTTATTTTAAAGAGAGTAAAATTAAACATAAAAAAACCAGAACAAAACAATAAGAAAACAATGTAAGAGACAGATTTCCATGCAAGACAACTGGAGATCTTCACTATCTATCGTATTGTCTCTTGTTTTCTTCTAAATAGTTGTCCATGTTGTCACATACAATGAATTCATACCAAAACAAAATAGTATTAAACTGATCAGAACAGAGTGATGAAGGCATTGTAGGCCCAGACAATAGGCTGTCTCTTATTCTCTTCAAAATAGCTGTCTATACCTTCATGTATGTTGAAATAAAACAATAAAAAACAGACTAAAATCGATCTGAACAAAGAATAATAGCATTACTCCATTTCACAGCATGACGATACAGAATCAGCAGTGGATAATATACTATCTCTTTTTCTTCAAAGTAGCTGTTCCCTTCATCATGCATTATATAGTTGATTCTCATAAACTGTTTAGGAGAAGTTTTACGCATGCACGAGTCTTTGCATGTATATCTATCTTTTCCATATTAGAGGGAAAAACAAAACAAAACAAGACAAAACAAAACAAATTTCTAGAAAAACGTGAAATGGAAAAGACATATAAACAACAATAGCGAAGAGCTCAGAACACTGAGAATATAGTTCTTCAAAACAAGGTGGTATGACCAAGAAGGAATCACACCAGTCTCTTTTAGGGATCTGGGAAGGCCCAAAGGTCAGTGGTGGAAAATAGGAAGTCTATGCCAGCAGTGTGAAGGAGCTGTGCTGATAGGTTGAGGGTTCTATGCTGGACCTGAGAAGTCACACTCACAACAAACACCAGGGCTGTCCTGAAAAGCACCACAGCCATCCTCAGCGACACGGAGGCCCTGAGCTCCTCCGACAACAAGCACAGTCGAGTACATGCCAGAAATCCAGCATGACAAGTTCATCCTGCAGATCAAGCAGCACACGTCTTCCCCCCCAGAGCCAGGAAGCAATGCTTGATATTAGGACCAGAGCTCCTCCAGGAGAACTAATGGCTCAAACAGCAATATATAGGAGAACCCACAATGCCTCAACGCACTAATGCCTCAACGCCCTTCCTTCTCCTTCTCCACGTCTCCATTTTATGATGGCAGTTTTCCTCAGGTGAAATATCTACGCTCAGCAGCATGGTGATGTAATCCAGCTGGCGTTAAATTGACCACCAGTTTTTAATCCATAACAATGATCTTCAAGAGTTCCTTAGATCACTATACAATAATACGCACAATTGTTCCAATCCTATGAATGTTAACTATTTTGTTCCAAGAACTTAAAAAATTTGTATTACAATCATCTTAGCTATCCTAAGTGTGTTTATATAATTTTAGATATTTTTCTTTTTCCTCATTTTCCTGAGATATTATTTTTCCCCTTTAAGCAGATTCTTGTCCTTTCACTGTGTTTATTGAGGTTTTTGTATCTTATGTAATTTTACCATTTCGTACACTAGGGAGACAATATAGAATTTGCACATGTGAGTTTGATTTATTTCACTTATGAGTATGGTCTTGAGTTGCATCCATTTACTTATGAATATCTCAATGTGATCATTCTTTATAGCAGAGTAATCCTCCATTGTATAAAAATACCACACCTTTTTTATCTGTTCCTCAGTTGACAGGCATTTAAATTGTTTCCAAGATCTGGATATTACAATACCAGGTTTTTGAGAAATCTCCAGACTGACCTCCACAGTGGTTGCATCAGTCTACACTCCCACCAACAGTGCAGAAGAGTTCCTTTTTCCCCAAAGCCTCTCCAGCATTTGTTGTTGGTAATTTTCTTTATGCTATCTGTTCTTTCTGGAGTGAGATGGAACCTCAGTGTTGTTTTAATTTGAATTTCTCTAATGATCAATGATGCTGGACATTTTTTAATGTATTTATTTGCCATTTGTATTTCTTCTTCTGCGAACTGTGTATTCATCTCAGATGCTCATTTTTGGAATGGGTCTTTGAATTTTGGTGATCTGATTCTTTAAAAAATTCTTTATATGTTCTAGACAGAAGTCCTTTGTCTGAGGGACAGTTCACTAAGATTTTTTCCCAGTCTGTGGGTTTTTTTTTCACTCTGCTGGAGATTTCTTTCAACATGCAGAAGCTCTTTAATAGGCCATGATACCAGTTATTGATTCTGGGAAGTATTTCCCATGTGATTTGGTTCTTGTTCTTGAATTCTCTACCTACCCCTATGTCTTCAAGGTTTTTACCAACTTTGTCTTCCAAAAGATTTAGTGTTTCTGTTTTAATATTTAGATCTTTGATCCATTTAGACTTTAGTACATGGTGATAGGCATGGATCTAGTTTTTGTTTTCAGCATATGCCAATTTTTCCAGCACCATTTATTGGAGAGACTATCTTTCTTCCAATGGACATGTTTGGCCCCTTTATCAAAGATAAGGTGGCTGAGTATGTTTGTAGTTGTAGTTGTATCTTCTAATCTATTCCATTGATCTTCAGGTCTATTTTTATTCCAGTACCATGCTGAATTTATTACAGTAGCTTTGTAGTATAACTTCAAGCCAGGGATTGTGATGCCTCCTGCCTTGCCTTTGTTGCTTAGAATTGTCTTTGCCATTCTAGGTCTCTTCTGGTTCCAGATGAATTTTAGGAGTGATTTCTCTAGATCTGTGAGGTATGCTAGTGGCATTTTGATTGGGATTTCATTAAATCTGAGTAACAATTTTGGGAGAATGGCCATTTTCACAATGTTTGTTCTTCCTATCCATGCACAAGGAATGTCTTTTCACTTTCCGAGGTCCTCCTCAATTTCTTTTTTCAGGGTGTTATAATTTTCCCTGAATAGAACTTTTGCTTGTTTTGTTAGATTAATTCCTAAGTATTTCATTTTGTTGAATGCTAGTGTGAAGGGTGTGGCTTCTGTTATTTCTCTCTCAGTGCTTTTGTTGTTAGTGTATAGGAATGCTATTGATTTTTCAGTGCTGACATTCTATCCAGCTACATTAATGAATTTATTTGTTATACCTAGGAGTCTTTCAATGGAATTTTGGGAGTCTTCTATGTAGAGTATCATGTCATCTTCAAATAATGATAATTTAACTTCTTTTTTTCCTATCCTTACTCCTTTTATT
>PVJX010011526.1:0-53254 GCA_004027295.1 Dolichotis patagonum | reverse complement strand
CCCCGCTTCCACAATGGCCTCTACAAAGTGTCTACTAAAATGTGTTTCCAGACAGAGACAAAAAACCCAAAAACCTTCTTAGGCAGAAGATCAAATTAAACTAGTAATAGTGTATCAGATGAAAAAGCTAGGTCAATTAATTCAACTTAGTATAAAACAGCAACATTTTAGCTATGATGGCCACCCAAAGTGCAATGAAGTAAGTTTTATTACTTTTTGAGATACTGACCTTTAATGTTTGTCTTTTTTTCTTTTTAACTTTGTAAGTCAAGGAGAGATGATCCCAACGCCCTCTTTTTGGCCTATCAGAAGCAAAAGCCTTGAAGGCAGTGCTGGGTAGTGTGTGAAGGCACTGTGATGGATCGAGGCCAAGGGCCAGGCTGCGCTCCCACCGCAGGGCTCTGAGCTGACCTCCCACAGCCTTCCAGCCCTCACACTGGAGCTGTGCACTGGAACCCGGACAGCGTCCAAAGAACAAGACCCTAATTTGCTTAATAAACACCTTCAAACACATTCCTTTTGGTACATGGAGGATTGAACCCAGGCCCTGGATGTGCCAACCACAGTTTACTACTGAGTTTCATCCTGAGCCCCTATTTGGTGCTTATTTTAAGAAAATGCTTCTATGAAAATGTTAAGCAGTGAGGAAATCTTATTATAATGTGACTGGACTAGGCACTTACAACACAGATTAACCTGCACATTGACCTGAAGACGGTCCTGATCCCCATGGCTTTCTAGCCTCCTGTCTGTGGTGTGGAAGACAGTCTGAGAAAAAAAAAAAAACAGTAAAAACAAATACAACAGAAATGAAGTGATATAAAACAATGGTGTTTTTAAAAAGGCTTTTAAAAAAAAGGAACAACAATATCCAAAACACATCTCAGACTTCTGTGGAGGGAAAACTTACAGGAGTACAAAAAGGGTTTGTGGTTCCGAAGGGTCCAGAGGAGGCAGGTGGAGGACACTTACTCTGAAGAAGCAGGGGCAGGGAGGAGTGAGAGGGGCTGCTCTGTATCTTGATGGTGCTGGTGGCTATAGGACTATAGATGCACACACTAAAAACAATGAGTTTCACTGTGTATGAGTTACACATCAATAAGCCTGGCTTTTTTTTTTTTTGGTACCGTGGATCGAACCCATGACCTCGCGCTTGCCAGGCAGGCACGTAAGCCACTGAGCTAAATCCCCAGCCCCAAGCCTGGCTTTTAAAAGCAAACTAGTTGACGTTTTTCACTAAAGCGTGATGCCAAAAATTTAAAATTAAAAAAAAAAATAGGGACAGGAAGAATCATCTTAGGTTGTCAGCTGTGAATAAAAAGAGGATCATGATGAAGGTAAACCCAAAGGTGCTTTTTGAAGGTTAAATGAGAAGTTCTCCAACTTACTGAGATACACTGTAACCAGGCGCTGCTGGGAAGAATCTAGCGTTCTGCTTTCCTGATGAAGACAAGGCACGGGCGGGGCAGCGAGCACTGCCCAGGGAGCAGCACTGTCACGTTCACATGTTCTGGGCCTCAGCCCACCATCACAGCAGTGGACATCACACTTTTTGATTCAAGAACACGATCTATAGAAACAAGATCTGTCTTTTTTTCCTCCGTCTTCCAGTTACTGTTCTGTTACACCAGTTACCATGTCTGCTTTGAGCTGACGACTGGGGAAAGTTTTCCAAATCAGCTGGAGGGTGAAATGCACAAGGGTGAGAGCACCCTGGGTGAGGGAGGAGAAGTCAGACACATCTCTGAAACTCAGGGCTCACAGCTGTGCTGCTTGAGTGCTCCTTCCAGGACACACACGTCCTCATGTTTACATAAATGGATCTTCATATTACTATGTACTTATGAACAAATGTATGTAAGTGGTGCTAATGGAATATATTTAAACAAAACAAAAAGCTGCAGCCAATGGACAAGGAGACTGAGAATCCAGGGCCTAGAGAATCAGCAAGGGCTGTACCATGCGCATAGTGTGGAGATATGGGCAGTTTCATCTGGCCACATGGCCAGTGGGGCAAACAGCTCAAGTACTGCATTTTGGGGGCAACCAGGAGAGCCTGTCCTATGTGAATTCCAGCCCATGGGGCTGGGCTGCTAGCACAAACCAACTTGATCAAATTCCTCTAATTTCAGAGCATAAAGCAGACATGTCAGTGACTAAAGGTCATCACTGCTTTCTCCCCAAAAAATGCGGGAGAAAAAACCCAGGTGGTACCCCTACACATCACAGGGAAATGGGCTAATTGGCCAGCAGAGGTCTGGCCTTGCAAAGCCTCACCCTGATCTGCTGCCGCCCTTTTCTCTGCATGGGAAAGAAGGTGAACAGATGCGTCAGGCCCCAGCCACAGATGAGCCGAGGGTCCCATAAACACTCTGTCCTTCCTGATTTGACTTCAGTAAAAGCAGTTGAGATTGCAGAAACAAAATCCATCCCATCAATCACACTGAGAATTATTTTTACCTAACTCCAAACTGGAAAGTAGGTATTAGTGAATAAACTCAGGACCAGAGCACAATGAAATTACATAAACCTTAAAATAATAAAAGAAGTTCAGAGAGAGCATTCACTTCAACCACTTTCCTAATATTCTACATTTTAGTCATACTTTAAACCTTTGAGTACTTAGCTAGGAGTTTTAGAAAATAACTTGAAGAGAGATAATGACAATGAAAGAATAGATACTTCTACACCAGGACTTCTTATCATTTATAAGTCAGACCAATACAAATAATGTTTTGTTTGATGACTTAAATCTCATTTATTTATTTTAGAGGCTGTGGGTGATCCATCAGCATCGAAATAGAAATAAAAATTATTTTGTTTAATCTTTTAAACTAAAATAATGGTTCTCCTTTTACATAAACACATCTTGAACAAGGAGCAACAGAAAAAGACAAAGGATCCTGCTGGCAGGGCTTGGGGCTCCCCGCATCCCCAGAGTATACAAGCCACACCCAGGCAAGGCTGCACTGAGGTCTAAAGCAGTGCGCTGTGCCCTTCAAACATTTGTGGAACACGCTTCAGGTGTCTCACAAATTCTTTGCATTAGCTAGAAAAGAGTGGATGAACACTAAAGTCTGCCTTGGGAGGGTTCTGTGCTAGCGCGGTACCCTGGTTTCTCTGCCAGTGTCTTTCCCAGGTGCTCACAGTGCTCCCTTGGGTGGACAACCCATCAAGTTAACTCCCAAGCCCCGAATGTTTTAATCATGCACTACTTCCCAGTGTAAGAAGTGGGTTTATTCCTTGCTTGATTTTTTTTTTTTTTGTACCAGGGATTGAATTCACGACTGTGCGCTTGCAAGGCAGGCACTTATGCCGCTGAGCTAAATCCCCAGCTTGAGTGATCTTGAGGATAAAATGATGGCCATATCATGAAACCTCCTGGTGAGCAGTTATGAGTCTTTCAGACACCACAGTTACAACACTCTTAAGAGTCCTTCTAAGCAGCATTCTCTTACAACTGTAATATCCACATAAATGTCTACAAAATATTAAAGAAACACCTCCAACATTTGAGAAATTACATATTGAAGCCAAACTAATATTATTTTTTAAATAAGTAAATAATGCTTACATTTTTACGCTGCATGCATAGTAGGGAAAAACTCTTCAGGAAATCTGCTTTTAAACTCTATACTCAAAACTTTGAGTGTTATCCCCTCATCTGTGGCCCCCACTGCCTGTGTGACTATAGGCAGGTACTGTAGGAATTGGTATCAATTCCCTCTTAAGAGGTTTTGAAATCATGTACATCTTTGGTTTCTTCTATCATGTTGAGAAACAGTCTAGCAAGTGAAAAAGAAATGCTTTAGAGTTTCATCTTAGAGGGTTCTGGTTTCCTGCTGGAGTCCACTCGTATGTGAGGAGGGTGGGTGGAAATGTCACGCTCAGATGCTTGGCTGTAAAACCAGGGATCATGTAGCACACATCCCTTCCTTCCTTAGGGCTCTCAAACACAGAAGAACGTTCCGTGTGTGCTGGTGTGTTTTCCCACATAAATAGGGGCCCAAAAAATCTCCGAGCAATACAATTCTGCCCTCTGCATTTACATGAAGTACCCGGCTAGCTTTCCTTTTCAGCGGCATAAGGATATTGTATTTCATTTATAGCAATTTAAAGTTTCTGTACCTTACAAGAGCTTCTTTCTAATCAAAATTAAATTCATCTTTAAAGATTAAGGAATTAAAGATGAAGAACCCGCTAAGAGATGTGTCTACATGGAGTGGCAGATTGCTATTCTCCAAATCACTTTATCACAACCATTGCCACAAAGCACACCAGATAATCGGCACAAAGCAAATGTTTTATATACACAGCACAAACATTCTTTCATACCTGTGCATTTTAGCAAATCACAGATCACTAAACCTCAAAGTTACCAGAGTTATCTCAAAATTGATAATATATTTTGTAGTGTGTCATTTTAAAAGCCATCAATTTTCAACAAATTAGCCAATAACCTTGCAAGAAAAACAAGTGGTCACTTTCAGTAGATTAAATTATCTACGAGAAGTAGGTTATAACATTTCACTTATACAAACTTTAAGTCATTTTTCACAAAAATAAATTGACTTTCTACTTTGTTATAAGTTTAAAAAACTGTATCAAGGAGATAAAATATGTAAGTACCAACAACGATTTCTGCAGGGGTTTTCATTATTCTTTGGTAGACTACATACAAAAGCTACTTGGATTAATCTTTTTTCAAAGCAGGGATTTGGGAAACTATTATTAAGTTTTGAATTAGAAACAAGATAGGATACTTTGATACAATGTAGTTCCTAACAGCACTTCTCAAAACAGTGGTAAATTTAAAATAAACAAAGGTGACAAAGGAAAAATGAATTAATAAAACAGCAGTCAAATCTCAATCCCAAAGATTAAAATTAGTATTTATTTTTTCTATAATAAGCACATTAGGTAGACTTGTGAATTATCAGATCACTAACACTATGAACAAAGGGCACCGTGCAGTGGCGTAAACTTTCCTGCCTAGGCAGCCAGTGCCAGCACACCCTGGGAGGAAACATCTCCCCAATTCTGGCCTTCATTCAGTTAGTGTTGACTAAGTGCAGCAAAGGCAGATTTGCTGGTGATGAACTCAGGATAAAATGGGAAAAATGTGAACCTTGACCTTTTTAACACCACTTAAAAATCAGAACCAGACCCGTCAGCGTACCACCCGACTGCCTATAGCCTAACAAATTGGAAACCTGAGCTCCTGCATCCCAGAGAGGCAGCTTGTCAGAGGCCTGGCGGCAGGCTGCTGGTACTGCGGGCCACTGTGTCCTTCAGAGCACAGAAGCAGACCAGGAGTACTGAGGCCAGCACCCTCAGGAGGAGCCAGAGTTCACAGCAGTGTTGACTGCAAAGCATGGCTGGCTATTAATTCACTTTTCCTTTCCTTTGTTTTCCTATTTCATTTGGGAAACATAATAGAGAAGCTAAAACTGTGACTGAACAAGAAAGAATACATGTACTTTTACTGCTGAGAGAGATACTCCATTGTTCTCATTCTCTGTCTCTGTCTCTCCTTCCAGCACTGTCACGTTAAACTGACCAAAATATCCCATCCTAGTTAGCTATCACATACGTACCACAGAAATAAACTGCTTTCTGCAGAGGAAGTGTTTCCCACTTAAAGCTTTCTTGAGAACTCTTTGTTTCCTATTCTGTCCTTTATTAGAGAAATTTTTATTTTGTATCTGCTCTTCAACTTGGCCAATCTGGTGAATTTGTAATAGCAGAATAAGTATGAAGAAGATGACAACTACTGAGCATAATGTCTAGTGCAGAGTTGATTTTCTGTATTTATTCCAAGGAAAAATAGAGTTCCTAAAAATACCTGCTGTCCTCTATTTTTTATTTGAAAAACTGGGTGAAATTTTACAACAAATTAAGACAAGAGTGATAAAAGCCACAGGGCAAAAGGAGGAGGAGGAGATTAAATAACATTAAAAAATATCCAAGTTTCATTTGATTAACTTTAATCTAATTATAAAAAGTCACTGCTCAGTTTTCGACCAAACAAAGGAACCTCAGAAGGTTTAAAGAAAAAGAGAGAGGAGAGGCAAGCAGAGGGGAGAAGTGGGGAGAAGCGAGGTTCTAGCAAAAATAATGCTGAGTTGAAGCACTCGGAGGTCAGTGGCTTTGAACCTGGGCTCCAGCAGCCTTTCCACCAGCACGCAGTCTGCAGAGGCCTGGGTTCTCGTTAACAGAGCCCTTATTGTTTTCAAAGGCAGTTAGAAAAATGCTGCTTTATATCTCCTCACACCACAGGCTCCATGCGCAGCCCCAAGAAAAGGCGGCAGAGAGCGTGCAATCCACAGGAAGAAAAAATGCAAGGGTATATATACATAGCCTCGGCCCCCTTCACCCCCGGCAAGACAGAGAAGCCCATTTTTCTGCTATAAACTACCCCAAACGCAATTCCTAGCTGGCAAACTGTGGTATAGGATGTTATGGTGGTGCATAATTTATAACTGGAAATGTCTGATTCATGTGGGATTTGGGGCATTTCTCTGCCCTCTCCCCGCTGCCTCTCGGTTTCCACCTCTAGCGTGGGGAGGTGAAAGCTGTCAGGCTGCGGGCCGATCCCATCAGGCAGCGAGGAGATAAACACTGCATTTCTGAGAGTGCAGTTATTCCACACCTGTTTAAAATGTTTATACAGTAATTAAAGATTAATGCTTATTCCAGACCAGATAAATATTAGACAGTGCGTGTATATATACGTGTATGAATCTGCAATGCTGCAGAGAACAAAGATTGTATTGTATCAAACTTACTCAGTGAAGGATATATGCTTTTAAAAGGCCCAAGCTTCGCAGAGTTTACATTACAGAGGGGAAAAAAGGCTTAAAAATGTTAAGTGGTCAAAGCTACTGAGCGTCGTAGCCGGCAGCATGAGCAGGTTCTGCGGCTAGTCACTTGGTTTTCTGTACATGAAAGGGGTGGTCTCCATCGACTCTGGACCAGAGGCCAGTGCCGTCGGCTGCTCTGAATGCCAACAGTTAAACCTGCTAACACCAAAAAAGAGATGACACTTAAGTTCTGAAAAAATTAGTATGTAGGTTTTATTTTAGAGCCTGAAAAGGTGATACAG
Organism: Dolichotis patagonum; assembly: GCA_004027295.1. Lineage (NCBI taxonomy): Eukaryota > Metazoa > Chordata > Mammalia > Rodentia > Caviidae > Dolichotis > Dolichotis patagonum. The sequence continues at coordinate 46,149 of PVJX010011526.1, read as the reverse complement.
TGAACTGCCTGGTTAAGAACCTGGACGATGTCGTGAGAGAGGTGCTGATCCGTGGGGTACACTTATCAGGATGCCATGGGCACCTAGAGTCCCTGTGACTTGCTCTTTTCCTCTCTGGGAATCACCCAACACATACCATGTGCACTGAAAGCAAACATAAATCTATTTGTTAGTTTACGGTACATGGATTGCTTTTTTTTTTTTTTTTTTGTGCCAGCACTGCAGACTGAACCCAGGACCTTCACACTCAGCCACATCCTCTGCCCATTTTTAATTTTGAAACAGGTCTCCTTAAGTCGCTAAGTCACCCAGGAGGGGCTCCCATTTGCCTCAGCCTCCCAGAGTGCTGGGATTACAGATGTGTGCCACCAAGCCAGGTTTCCTTTTTAATCACAACAGTACATATTAAAATAATCAATGTTGTCTTTCTGTTTATGCAAAATAAAAAATGTTTGCATGGATAGTTATATTTCCCAATTAACTGATAATAATTCACAGAGATTCTTTGTGTTCTCTTCTGATATTAATTCTAGTAAATGCCTTAAGAAATGCAAAAATCACTTTGAACTTAAAATTGCTATAAATTGCAACAATGTTTAAAATTTAAAATGTTCAAATGCTAGTATTTTCTTATGAGCATGCTAATTAGGTCAAAGAAGAATTATCTTACAAAGTAGTTAAACAAGTCTGACAAAATAATCTTTAGATATCGTCTGGAAATAAAAAGAAGTTCTGTCCCCAGAAATATTAACCAAAACATATTTTATTTATATCACAACAGGGTACTATAAACATTAGCTTAAAAAGTGCTAATAACATTTGCAAATTTGATAGACTTGTAATACAGACAGAAATAATTTTGACAAATTTAGAGCCCACTCATCTGGATTTTACCATAGAGTAGACACAGGCCCCAGGGTACCTGACACCCTAACGCCCCTCAACACACTGACGCCAAAAGCTGGAATGCAGGAAGCTCCCTTGGCGCTGCTCAAGCTGGTCCATCATGGAGATCCGTGAATGAATGGACACGTATCTCAGAAAATAAAGAAAGGAGGTAAATTTTCTCTGTACTGCCTGAGTAATTCTGAATTATTTATAAACATGACTGCAACAAGAAGTCAATAAATCAAAGGCTCACAAAAGCAATCAAGATAAAAGTTAAAATTTTAGAGTAAGAGGAAGGTAGAATTTCTAGGGGTACAAGACATATACCACGCTGTTACCTAGGGGCTCCTCAAGTCTGCAGAAGAGTAGTTTCCACCCAACAGACTGTCACAGGCAAAGAAGGCCCTCAGTGTCACCCTCCCTCTCAATACTTACTCTGCCACCAGGTGACACTTACCCACTAAGCTTAGTTCCTACTCTGAAGAGTTCACCAGGTGACAGCCACTATTTTGTAGTGGCACTTATGCATACCTTACTTGATTTGCTAATTTTTTCTTTTTTTTCTTTTTTTTTTTTTTTACTGGGGATCGAACTACGATCTCACGCTTGGCAGGCAGGTGCTTACAATGCTGAGTTAAATCCCTGGCCCCTAGTTTTGCTAATTTTTAAAATTCTTTAAGAATTTTATAGATGAGGGCTAGTGATGTGGTAAAGTGGTAGAGTTCTTGCCTTGCACGTACAAGGTCCTGGATTTGATCCCTAGCATTACACACACACACACACACACACACACACACACACACAAAAGAGTTTTACAGATGAGAATTTTTCTCAGCAGTCAATGCAGATTCGTCTCCAAATCTCTGAATTCAAGTTTAGGGCTCTTTCCAGTATATTGTGCCATAAAGATTACAGATAAATGTTTAGTAGCTCTAGAATATGCAGAATCTATTGTGTATGGTTCTGAATTCAGAAGCTCAATTGTCAGGTAGTCTGGTAACTCATAGTCTTACAAAGAAAATTTGCATATTGCTTAAAATCAAGAGTATATTCTCTATCGATATTCTACATTTAAAACATTTACTTCTATTTAATTGCAATTTATTCCCATTTTCCTTCTAGAAATGATTCAGAACATATAAAAATGTAATCGCCCACAAAACTTTGAAACACTACAGTGTAAAAGCAACAGTCAGACAGGGATCTGCACACTGGGGGAAAAGCGTACACAGAGGGCTGGGTCCCGGCTGGCGCTGGCATGCTGGGCTTCCCTCAGCCCCTGGGCAGAAGGCGCACCAAGCCTGAAGCCAGAAGCCAGCCCTGCTGGCTGTGCACTTCACAGAAAAACCTGAGCTCTTCAAGAGCTACCTGCATTCTCACTCTCAGACCCTCACTGACATGCAGGGAAGGCTTCCAGAAGTGAGCTCTAGATGCCAAACTGTCTACTGCTGTCTGTCTTGTTTTTAAAGTAACAGCCCTAACCAAGAAGGCACAACCTGCAGTCTAAGGCAGATTCTCTGAGGGGAGGTGTGACGCAGAAGAGTGGACTCAGGTCAGTTCTCTATGGGAGCCTGTGTGGGGCAGAGCCGGGCTTAGGAAGGGACAGGCCTGCATGGTGGCTTTCTTCCAGTAGCAGTGACTTCAGACTTGCTCTTGGCACAAGGCGAAGGGACATGGGACCACGCCTCCTGTAAGCGTCTGGGATTGAGGATTGTTGATCGGTGTGAGTGCCATCCATTCTAGTTGACCAGGTAGTGACTGAGGAGGCTAGAGGGAACTAACAGCCTGTTACTAAAAGGGGGGAAACCAGGTGGTAGAAGTGGCTATGCAGAAAACAGCACTGAATATTCAATTTTAAAAAAGAAAAAGGGCCCAGGATCTGCAGAGAAACAAACAGCACAGAATCCACTATTAGGGACCACAAGGCAGGAAAGCGCCACACACTGCATGAATACTCCCAAAACTTTGCAGCACCTGAAGAGGACAGGAGGGTCTTTCCGCGCCACTTCCTCCCTGACCCCTGGCCACGCTGCTGTCCAGGCACAGGGGGCCAGAGCCAGCCTGGGCACAGGCATGAGCACTGCAAGGGTCCTTCTTCCGCAGGAGGGACGTGGGCTGTTGCTGACCCAGGTCACGCCTGGCCCCTGCTGTCTGGGACAGAGAGAACAAGGCTGTGACCGGCAGCACAGAGCGTGGGTTCTGCCAGAACGCTGCGCTGCCAGAATGTGGAGCCGGTGCTGCAAAGTGTTTACCTCTGCTTTAGTTCAGGGGTTGCTTCACTGCAGCTTTCTCCCCCTCTTGGAATAAGCAGTGAGATTCCTACAGGTTCTCTCCATACCTCCTGTGCCTCAGTGCTGGATGGCACTTCTGTGACTAGCATGTGACTGGGGACGTGAACCTTGCCACCATGGCTACATCCATGGACAGCAGAAGGAAAACTAGGACGTGCCTTCCACTAGCTCCTCCCTGAGCAGGGCCAGGGGGGACTTCAGCGGGCTCCCTTTTTAATGTCAATTATACACTTAGTCCTTGGAGTGGACTGTAAACCGGCATCAGCTGGGGTCCACACAGATGCCAAGCGATCCAAGGTGAATCACCAGCACAACTCCTGTGATGCGAGAGGCCTCAGATCGGCTGTGTTAGCACAGCCTCAACACATTCTGTTTTTCGAGGGAAGGAAACAGTTCAGTGCTAGTTACCCTGAGACGCATATCATTAAGTACTACACTGTTCCTTACACATACTCCTTTTAATAGAACAATTATTTGTTATGCCCAAGATATACCTATTATAGAAGTCATTTAGGAGTAGTATTTAAAATAAATGCAAAACACATACCACTAGTGAAATTAATCCCAAATAAGAGTAGTTTTACTTTACTTTATACCACTTCTCAGAGAAGGTAGAAGTGGTACATTCATTTATACAATCCAAAGTGAACAGGAGTAGGGCCCAGAGAACAAACACGTCCACCTACCCTGCAGGTGGGTGCGTACGTGTGTCTGCAGACTTCCCTAGTCTGCAGGTGAAACCACAGGCTTGGGTGGGTTCCCTGTCACTAGAGCAAATGCCTGCTTTTGGGAGAGGAAAGGAGCACAGTGTTCCCATCCCCACTCCCAGCAAGGCCCGGCTGGTGTCTAATCGCCAGGCACATCGCAAGCAGGGTTATCCATGTCCTGCGCTCAGAGGGCTGAGCAGCACAGTGAGGAGGGCCAGCGCAGGGACCCTCCAGCTGGGACCTGTTTGTGACTTTGTGGCCTCACTGCTTGAGACTTTCTGGCATTTTTATTGCCTGTTGTCTCAGTGATAATGTGCAAGGGTAGAGATATATTAAAACACAAAATAAATTTATTCAGAGAGAACAAGAATAGCTCATTGGAGAAAATAGCAGAGGAACAATAATTTTAAAGTGATGTCTGCAGAACATGCAATATTTTAATTTTTAAAATGCCATTAAAAAGTATTAGTCAAGGCCATTGTTATTTCAATTGAGTACTTTGGGGAGCATGCGTCTAAAGGACCTTCCCGAAATGAAAAACTAAAAGAAACCTGTGGTAAACTGGACTTCTCAAGCACCTCTTTGTTATGGAAATTCTTTCTTCATGAAATTATAAAAGAATCTAGGTATCACATTTTATAAAAGAAAAGCATAGTTATTGTGCTTTAGACACACTTGTTCCACGGTAAATAACAAAACTGCTGTTCCAAACTGCTCCTGCTAATAATGAGATTAAGAAGGCAGGCTCCTTCCTTTCCCTTCCTGCCCTTTTCCTATCTTTCTCCTTTTCCTTCTTCTCTTCTTTCTCTTTATTGCATTTTATTTTTTAATTTTCTGACTTGGAACAAACACATTGTATCAAGCTGGCCAGCACAGATGCCAACCTCTTGTCTTGGGACCAGATTATTTGCTGGATAAATGAGGCCCTTCATCCTAACTGCCAACCAGCAAGGCACCCCCCCCCCAGGATGGAGGGCATCTTCCTAGCCCCTGCCAGTGCCTCTCCCAGGTGCCAGCCCCGTCCTTAGGGCACAGCTGTGTCCTCAGAAGACATGGCAGCGGAACACAGACTCAGCAGGCCCGCGGGAGCAGCGGCTTCTCCCACAGAGGGAACAGACAATATTTTAAGTGTAATAATTCAGTCCATATTAACTCTAATAATTCAATACTCATTATTTACATTCTTTTGCTTATGACTTGCATGATGTGTGATATATGTGCCTAATATCCAAGAAAAATGATGATGGATGCTTTATGGAAAGGCTGAAGAAATGAACACATTTGTTTGTAACCAGATTCCTTTTAACATTTCCCCAATTGCTCTGTCAGAACTTAACTCTTTTTGCAGGGATATGATAGTCTTGTGGATAAAACAGTCCACATTTGCTAGCTACATATGACAACACCCAAAAGGGGTACAATATATCACGGAAACAGCTCGCAAACTGGCTAGTCACATTATTTATTACGAGCCACACATGTGACAAATTATTTAACTCAGTTGATCCTAATAAGTCAAAGAGCAAGCAATTAGCTAACTCAGTCAGAGGGCTGTTTGTGGCAATTTATAGATGCGCTCAAGCTGTCCCAGCACTTCAAAGCCCCATTAAGGGGAAACCTTTTAATGACTCACTTGAGATGACAAGCGTTACACAGCACATATGGCAGTCAAGAATTTGGCAGCCTATTCTGTTACACTCACCCGCCCCAGCCCCCAGCAGCTGTTTACGTGTTTTTGGTCTGCGCCCTGCTGCTGTAAGCAGCCACAGAACTGCAGCACCAGGAGGCACGGCAGTTCCAAGTGCAACAAGTGGCCTGCACCACATAGGTTTCTGGAGACTGTGGAAACCCCTACATTTGTGGGTCATGGAGACAGCGAGGACTGGCAAACCTATTTCAACTCTGTGTTGGTATTTTTATAGGCAGCAAATCTACCTCACGGGTGTCAGAGAATGAATGAACGAATGCGAGAAGGATGCTTCACTGACCTTTGGAAGCCCCATGAACCATGATCATGCATCGCAGCACCAACCGTGTGCATCCCGGGGCACCCTGCAACCAGACTCTCTAACCACTTTTCCACTTGGGCTGGATCCACATCCACACCCTTCTTTCCATGGCCACTCCTGCTGCTCCCCGTTGGGGAGAAGAACACACTTAAGCTGTTCAGAAAAGCAGTGGGTTTTGAGCGACAACTTCCCAAAAGGCCAACTGGATGGGGCTCACATTTTCCCTGGAAATAGGGCACACAATAAGCTTAGACACTGGGAAATGAAATACCAGATGAAAGCATCTCGTGGTTTTCTCAATACCTAGGCTATTTAAGAAGTGAAGAAACTGAAGCTGAATCAGAAGAATTGAGAAAGAAAACTGAAAATGTTCTCTTCATAAAAAAACTGGAGACCTAAACACCAAAGTAAGCACTTGCTTTTAAGCAGTAAAGGTCCTACCTCTTTCTCTGTGGTTACAAGTGCCATGGGAAGGCCTGCTTGGTGAAAGACAAGCTTCATCAATAGGAGAAGTTGGTGACAGAAACAAAACATAACACCCTGCCTTGTTTGGATGGGGCCATGATTTCCTGCAAAAAGACAAGTGTCAACCTCTTTGAAAGTTCTAGAAAATGCTGCAAATCATTAAAGCTTGTCCACCACACTTGCTTTATTTGCACAAAACAATCAGTGGGTGCTACTTTTGTTTCCACAATGGCCACCACTACGTATAGGAGGCAGGTGGCCCAGGAGGAGAAAGGGTGGTCACTGGCCAACATAGGGCTGGCCATCTAAGGCCACCAGTGCTGAGCTGAGCCATCCTACCTGGCCTCCATGACTGGGAGCCACTCTGTTCCTGACTTTAGTTTTCCATTCTGACCTGAAGGAATTCCCCAGTTCATTATTTTGATGATATAACAAAGTTTTAAAATGAAGTGTAAAAATCAACAAGTGATACAGAAAGAACAGTAGAGGGGTGGATGTTTCTTTTAAATTGTGTTTTAAACTATGAAAATGTCTTCTCAGTACTCTTAGCAAAAAGGGAATCATCTAGTAAGTCAAGTACTAACAAAATCCTGTGCATGGGTAGGGGCAGCCCTAAATTACATGACATCAAATAACAACCCACTGTGCTGGGGTAGTGAAGGGAGGACACCTTAGCATGAAGTAACATCAATCCATTCTATCTTTTATATTTCAATGGTCCTGAGAGACAATCCTTGGAAACAAGGCAAATTTTTAGCTGTGATGTTTTGACCTCACATTTATTAAATTCTGATGTCAGTAAGCATAATCATTTTAAAAAGCAGTATATTTGGAGACTGCAGGAGTACTCGCCTAGCATGCACAAAGCTTTGGGTTCAATCCCCGGCACTGCAAAAAGAACAAAAGCAACGCATAAACTGTAAAATAGTTAAGAATAGCTAGTCAAGCTTTCAATGCAAAGAAATAAATTAAAATAAATGTGGAAATTCGTTAAAGAAGTAAGGCCATGCCCACGTTGTTGGAAGGCCTTGGGGGTGTGCTCAGCCCGTAGGAAGCCCAGAAGGCTGAGTTAGATGATCACATTCATGCCTAGAAGAGAGCCCCTGAGCTCCTGGGACCTCTGACCCCTTCACTTATGATGGGGGTCATAACACCAATGAAGGCACCCTGTGTGCCAATGACAAGAGGCTGTGGATAGGAAAGCTTTCTAGATCTGCCTGCAATATAAATGCTGGGTATTACTACAGGTGTTTCTGTTTGTTTGACAAAGTTTTATTTGGAATATACCAAATCCAATCTAATGGCTTCCTGCACGTTTTGGTTTCTAATGAAAAAGAAGATAATTACTTCTCCAATGTAGAGAGGCTTTCTGATTATCCTTTCCTGTTCCCACAGTGGAAAACAAGGAGACAGTGACTGCAGGGCAAGATGTGCTGCAGAGCAGCCACAGCCACAAGGCTCCTGCTGCCTTTCAGAAGCACAGTGCTTCTCAGGACACAGGGCAGAGTGGGCTCCAGCTCAGGGTTCCAACATGTGATGGGCACGGGGCGAGTCTTCCTTCCCCACTGTGTCCTTCGGGGAGATGCCCTGCTAGCTTGACTACCACCTTCTGCTTGGGGAGGGACTGAGTTCAGAGAACTTTTCTTCGGTTGCACAGAAATGTGGTCTCGGTTTGCAATGGATTCCCAGATATTTAGCAGAATGACCAATAGAAACAACAGAAGGAGACTAAGAGGGGGAAGGACTGGAGGTGCCCTCCTTTGGGCTAATCTCCCACTTACTTTCTCAGACCAAGGTGCCCTACATAAGACTGCATTTTGGACAGGAAAAAAGCAGTGAAGATATATCAGATACAGGCGACTTGTAACACACCGAGAGGGTTAAAGACTAGAAATGCTGGCAAGTGCACTATTTGGTGCCCACATCCAACCCAGGGATCTTTATTGTGTATATCTAAGGACATGGGGTCCAGAGTAACTTCATCCTTTCTGAGGAATGCTTAATTTGGGAAATAAAATTATACAAACCATAAGATCTTTAGTCAAAATGCTGTGGCTCTTTGGAGTAAATGTTTAGGTGAGACATATCTTCTTGCTTCTTGCAGCTCTCCTGGCCACATGACTGGCAGCTTTCTTACTCCCAGTAGCTGAAACGTAGAACTGTGTGCAAAAATGTCATCTCTTTGAAAAGTCCTTAGGCTAGGCAGAATAATCTACATCAATTCCTTCCCTGAGGACAATCTTCCATTTTATGACCATGGGTATTCTCAGGGATTATGTGGTAAAGTAACCCTCAGAAATAGAACCAGCAACTGTGGGGGAACTCTAAGCTCTCAAGATGTGTACTGCAGGTCAGAGGCATGGTATGTGATACATTTATTCCTGTAGGGCTAGATTCTCAGCATTTCTACTAGTCATGTGGGACTTGGCTTGTGTGAGATGTAAATGTACATGTTAACGTTCTTAACACATCATTTCTGCAGAATCTGGTCAAGAGCCAGATTAATACTTAGATACACGAAAATGAGCCTTAAGAATAAAATTTAAAAGAATAAAAGGGTGAAGTCTTTCCGGGTGGATATATCCTCAAGAGACCAAACAGTAGAAAGCAGGGCTGGAACAGTTCTAAGGCTTTCTAACCATGCCTGGCCCACACTATCCCCAGGCCCACCAGTGCTTTTGACAGCAAGCATGTTTCTTTGTCACATGGTGGGCCCTGTGGGGTCAATGTCTCTGTAGTACCTGCTCTGTCATCCATCCCAGTGCCAAACAATGAGGTCCCAATAGAGGGCTGGTGTTTAAGAAATATTCGCTAAGTGAGTTAAGAAAAGGGAAAGTTGTGAATGAAGAAAAGGGAAAAAAATTTCAAGGATTATTTCTAAAGTTTCACTGTGCACATAGAAAATAATTAACTGGCTATTTTCTACTTAAACGTGGGTTAGGTGCAAGTGATTAGGAAAAAACACCATTTAGCTAGAAAAGAGAAAGAACTCTTGACTATAAGAAAGGCAAAAACATAAACAGGCTACAAAAAGGGCAATGGAATTTCTTAGAATTCCCAGAAACCCTTGCAAGGAGACCATGGGCAGGCTGGACACTCATCTGCTAAGGAAACTAACGGCTGGGTCAGTGAATGTCAAGTTGACTTCACCGATATTCTGAGCCAGCATGGGGATTATACTGAGTATTTCCAGAAGGCAGGAATCGATTCTTCTTTCTCACCGTGTTCCTGGGGGTTTGCAGTGTTGAGAGAGACTGAGAAACCCTCCCACTGTAGGTGTGCTCTCAGGGCTCTCCCTGTTGAAGCAGCATGGTCCTCAGCACCATCCGGTGAACACAATGACAGACAGACTGACTGACCACACAGCTGTACTTCCAAAAACTGTCTTTCCAGGTGAGCTCTGATCAGACACTGTGGAGAAGACCGCAGACACAGTTCAGGTCCTGGAAAGTTCCCATTCCCGGTTCTGACTATTGACACAACATTCAAGGGTCCAGAGACTCATTTTACTCCAAGAACATGGAACCGTGCTCTACACACGAGACAGAGAAAGAACTTGGTGAACATGACGGAAGAGAGAACAAACTAATTCTGCTAGCCATCATATATCTGAACTAACATGGGAAACAAGTGAATGACAAGTGATTCACTTGTCATTTGAGAAGCAAAACACGAAAATGTAAAGGAGGGAAAGGAAAGTGACTAACATGTTTTATTGTTATACAAAATTAATAGAAACACAACTGGATTCAGTTGAGAGTTACTAATCTTGTTTTACCCAATATTGCTCCATCTTGCTTCACCAAATAAAGTATACTGCTTTGGATCCTAGCCATTCTGGTTACCTTACAAATAGTTGCCACAGTTGCTTATCTCTGCAAAGATAACCAGAAAGTGTATACTTACGTTTTTCATTGCAAACGCAGAAGTCAATAAAGCTCATCTTAATATTCCCCCAATTCCAACTAAATTCTACTAACATATTTTAAAAGTCTTCAGAAATGATGCCTCATGTCCAGATTGAAAGCTCAAATACTGCCTACATAAAATACAATCTCTGTCTGTATTCAGGTGGAAACCAAACTAAATGAGAAAGTATATATCATTACTAGAGAGAGATGATACTTAGTAGAGAAATTAACTAGACAGGATATGAATTGGCAATGAAACATGGAAAGAGAAACAAAGGAGGACAAAGCAATAAACAAAAAAATAATTTCAGCTACCTTGAAAATACTAGACTGTGCAAAAGGTAAAAATCACCCCTAAAGTACATTTCAGAGTCATAAAAAGACATACTATTTTTACTATTACATGTTTCTAGCATGTAACATTTACATTCGGTGTGGAGACCTGGTACATACATGTACCTGACACATCTTAATACTGTTTCTATCTCCTTCCCCTTCCCTTCTTGCCTCTCCCTCCATCTTTCCCACCCCTTCTACTATTTCTTTGGGAGGAAGACTTATTTATACTACAGTGATCACATTCTTCTTAGAAACTAGGTATATGTACACAACACATTAAAATTCAAAAGAAGGATAAATTTTGAAATGAGTGTTTTTCTTTCTTTAAAACATTTTTAGTACTAAGTACATTCATCATGGGAACTTGGTACATGTATAACATACATTTTAATTCTCTTCACTTTCCTTTCCCTCTCCTCCCACCCATCTCTAGATCTCTTTCCCATTTCCAAAAATCTATCTTCATGATTCCTACCATAGTATCCATCCTTTATTGTACTCTTTAGTTTTTTTTATATTTTGAGTTTCTCATAAAAAGAGATACTAGGTGATATTTTTAAGCGTTTGTGCCTTGTTTTGAAATGGATATTTTTGTTATCAGTAAATTAACTATTAATTTAAAACCAGACAGGAAGAAGGGAGGCATAGAAAAATAAAAATAATCAAACACAGAAAAGCTTCTGCTTGCTGCAGAAACAAATCCAGTGCCGCACACAATCAACTTGGGATGTAGACCCAGAAGGAGGAGAAACCAATAAGCAGATAAAAGAAAAGAAAAAAAAAAAAAAAAAAAAAAAAAAAAAAAAAAAAAAGAGATGAGCACGAAGAAGAAGGAACTATAATATGCTACACTGTGTTTTAACCCAAATGGCATCCTAATCCTTGTCTTGAAAATAAAAACATGAGGACACGGGGCATAGCTCAGCAGCATAGTGTCTGCCTGGCAAGCTGCCAGGTTGGGAGTTTGATCCCTGCTACCAAAAAAAGAAAGAAAAAAAAGAAGAAATAAATACATGAGACCGAAAATTGGGAGTGAGAGAGAGAAAAAGAGAGAGAGGGAGAAGAAATTAAATGGCTAAGAAAAAGAAGGCTGAAGACAGGTCTAATGAGTGAGCTGGAGCTATGGGCACGTCATCCTAAACCTCTGCTTCGTGGCCTCGCAAGGCAAAATGCATACTGTCACAAGAAGCCAATCTTAAAAAAATAAGAATGGGTTCTACTCAATTATTTACTTATTGATTTGGTGCCAGGAATTGAACTCCAGACCTTGCACTTGCCAGGCAGGGGCTGTGGCACTGAGCTATATCCCTGGCCCAAGCACAGGTTCTACTTAAAACTGCAAAGATGTGGTTAACGTAAGAGCCAGGTAAATGAGACAGGTTAATCTACCAAAAACACCCGTTACGGTTTTCAGCAAACTTCTCATCTATCATCCTGGTTTCACAGTGGGACTGCTCCAACTCCCATCCTAGAAATCCCACTGTGTTTCTGGAAATAAGAAGATTCATATTACTTGGATGATGAAGAGCATCTGCTTTTCCACAAGACGCACAGCGGGATGAAGCCGGGACACCACTGGAGCCCAGCACACTGATCATAGTCAGTGTGGGGTCTGGTAAGAATCAGCAGTGGGACAAGGCAAACAGCCTTCCAGAAGCAGGTAGCAGGGCGAGTTCAGGGCCTGCACGCCAACGTGAACAGGTTCTGCTCCCATGCCAATGAGCCTGTCCACAGAAGATAATCAAAATGATCGGCTTTTGAATGCACATGTAAGTAGATTCACTTACAGCATTTAACTTCTAGTCACCCAGGGAAGGCGCTGACTTGAAAACATGGTGTGGCATTTTCAAAGGAGAACACACCATTTAGGCTGCCTAAATTAAGCATATTTAGCAGACAGCAGGGGGCTGAGAATTCTTGGTAAGCTCTGGTTCCTCAGCACTGCAGGCAAAGGAAATTCATGCAGACTAGTCTCCCTGGCTTTTGAAGAAGGGGACCAAATATAAAACTGGAAATGCAAATATTAGTTAAAATTTAAATCATCCCAAGTTCCCGAGTGTGCACGCATTAGCCATAAGTATACAGCCCAGTGTGAACAAACAGCTGGCATGACACAAAGCAAAGCACAATCCGAGCTGCCCTCAGGATAGAATGGGAAGTTAACCAAGAGTCCTTCTTTTTCAAGGAGAACAATCATGACACAGGATTCAGAAGAAGACAGATAAGGGATGAAATGAAAGACTCTATATATGAACTTTCAAGAAGAAAAGAACTCAAGATTCAATGTTAAGAACCTTAATAGCTGGGTATGGTGGCACGCGCTAAGCCAGCACTCAAGGTTGAGGTAGGAAGTCTGTAGTCAGTTAGGGGCCAGCCAGGCTACCTAGTAAGTTCAAGGCCACTCTGAATCAAAAAACAAATAAACAAAGACAGAAAATAAAGAAGAAAGAAAGAAAAAGAAATGCAAAGAAAATAAGATTGAAGACGGTCAGCAGTGCCCAGCAGACAGATTTGGTGATCAGGAGGTCTACAGCACTTCCTGCTGCTGTCTACTTAGTAAGCACCAATACGGCTACCAAAGAGATCTTTACATTCTTTAGCTACAGTCTCTTGAAATCCTCATCTGATGTCCAAGGATGGATTTCTAAGGAGCAGGCAGCATGACATAGTACACGAATCATGGGTTACCCAGGTCAGAATGGCTGTCTTTATATATTTTGAGTTTTGCTCCAAATTTTCCACTGCAGAACACAGCTAATAATATCTTCTGGTGAGCGACTACTGTAGGATCCGATGGAACCATGTACATAGTTAGCCCAGCTGTTCCAAGGAGCTGGTAGAACTGCAGCTACCACCATTCCCTAGACAAGAGGATTGCTCTTTGTACACAATGCAACTTGTGAGGTTAAATATACATGTTTTAATTTCTTAAAAATAATTTTATAAAAATTGTGTCTATTTACTGGCCTAAAAATTTTAATACACTAATCAATGGATTTTAAACATCAATGATAATAAAGAAAAAACCAAATTAAATCTCTTAAAGACTAAATAGTAAAAAGAATTTTCCCCACATATTACAAAACCATAGAGTTTAACAACTAGAAAGACTCTCAGATATATGACCTATCATTGTAAAACCCTCTCTTCCTGAAAACCTTTTGGTGAGCCTTTTAGTTACATACAGACTCAAACATATCAAGGGACACAGCAGGGACTACAGCTGACTCTGCTGATACCTAAAGACTTTTCCTTCTACTTAAATGCATACAAATTATTTTTATACTGAGCCAAGTGATAAAAAAGCTTCATCATTAAAATACTAACATTTAAAATTTAATGTTAGTTAATTTAAATATAAAATATTCCAAAAAGGAGTGTTGACTCCATATGTTCTGTGTTTCATGATTGCCCAAATAAAATTTACAAGATTGAAACACATTATTATATGTTTGTTTAATCAAAATAACATTCCCCGATTATTACAAAATTTATTGCCTACTTTTAAAGCCAGTTCATTTAGCATTAATGGATTAAATATGGCCACCTATGATTAGCATAAAATTTTCAACTAGTAAAAATTTTTGATTTAATGGAATTACAATTAGATGAGAGTTTCAATTTAAAGAAAAAGAACCATGGTCATATATGATACCACTTGTATTATTATATGTAGGAACTTGAATAAACAATCATTTTCCTTCTACCCCAAGTATCTCCTTCCACCAACTGGTCCTAATTGGTCAATCAAGTATCTACTTGAAAAGCAATTCACTACAACCATTCATTTATACAGACGAGAACTTCCTTCAGAGAATTACCAAAGGCTAAAACAGAGCCAACAGAGGAAAAGATGATATAGGAGGGCAATTTATACATAACTGACTCCAGGGATCACATTTAATGAAAAGCTACAAATCCCAGACTTCTGGAGAAGGAAATGACGCAGTGTCACCCAGGGAAAGTCTACAAATAGGACTGGTGGTCAGTTATGTCTTCACCTAACTGGCATTTTTGCCAACAAGACTCTTGGCAGCCCTTGAGGGGCTAAGTTAGTATGATTTACCAAATATGGTGGGGAATGTGGAAACATCATAGATATTAGCATTTATTTTTGAGGCTAACATAACGCAGTCCACAGGCCTGCCACCAGAGCCTGTGGCCATTAAGTGATAACTGAAGCAGTGGAATGCAAATAATCCATTGGTTCACATTAGTGTCATGCTCATTTGTAAATGTTCCCAGTCCCCTGCTGGCCCTGAGGTACCTCACTTGCTTTTTAGGGGCATAACCCATGGGCAGTATATTTTAAAAGGAGTTAAATTATGAGTGCACCAGTTGAGCAGTGATTTACTCATTGAAAAGTGCATTAGGCAACAGCGCCCTGAGCTGCCCGACCTCAGCGTTGATCACTTCTAAACTGCTCAAATAGAAGTAAGTTATCTGCCTACTGGCAGCAGCCCAAGATTTATCTGCATAAGTCACAGAGTCCTATCATTTATCTACAAGCTCCCCACTCCACTGTACATTTTGAAATACTGGTTTAACTACAGGAGGGAACTACATTGAAATGGGTGAAAAATGGATGTAGAGCGCTGATAAAACAGCAATGGACTATTTAAGCAAACTGGCACCTCTCCTCTGAGAAGTTAAAAGGACATTTCAAATAGTTTATGGATTTGAAGGAGTGAAGCCCTTGTTATAAAGAAACAGGTCAGGGGGCTCAGAGCACTTGACCTAGCGACGTCACATTGGACTTCTGATTCTGGAGAAGAGTAAAAACTTTGTAATTTATTAGAAAAGCCTGCATGGAAATTAATTTACAGCCTAGTTATCTTCATGCTACAGAGATAAATATAATTATTTCTCATTTTGAAGTTGAAAAAGAAAAGCTATCTTAGAATAAGTGGATTCTCCCACTCATTCTCTGGTTCTGCTGTTTATCTTTGCCATATATCAAATTAATGTGCCCGCAAATCCAAGTAAAGAAGTGGAGTACTTAATCTGAACTTTACGTCACTTGCTCATACCAAGGAAGAGTAGGAAATCTGGCAGAATATATATCTCAATTGACATTGGCTGGAGACTGTAGAGGTGGCAGGACAAAGAAAGGCTTCCACATGACGCTTCAGTTTGTGCAGATCACAATGGGAAGTGAGCAGCAATGTCAGGGTCACTCCTCAGTCTCTGAGGCTCCCCTGGCTTCCCAGGCAGATGCAGCCCACATGCCCCATGACACGTCTGTCCTTTCTTGCCTCCTGTGTTGCCGTCAACCTGGCACAACCCAACCCATGTGGCACTGCTTTCCCATGGGCCTGGCAAGCAAAGCTGACAGATCTCATCCTGTACTGCCGGTCTGCCTGGGGCACTGAGTTCTCCTCCAGTTCCATGGCATGAAATGAAGGGGACCTCTGAACCCCTGGGCCACACTGACACAGACAGAACTATGAGTGGTTCTCATACTGCTCTGATTACTGCCGTCTTCAGAAATGCCAAGGGCGGGCAGAAACCAAGGGCTGAGCTGGGAGTCACAGCATGCTATTCAAACTGAGTGTTTCTGTAATTTATAAAATATGTCTTACTTGGTCATTTGTCTGAGAAAAGAAGAAAAGTTATGATATTGCTCCTCCCCTCCTCCCAAAAGGTAAAAGCAATGCCAAGAATGTTCCCTAAAAATATAACATTAATTTCCAACTTCAAGAACTTAGTGTACTGCCATCAAGTTCAATCTCCATCAGAAATCCATTAGGGTATATACTTTTAGGACCTATCAAATTGTTCTTTCTCAGTTGTGTAATTCTGTTGGAATTTTACTATAACAAGCACTAAAATATCAATGGAAAAATGATAATGACCAGAAATGACACAGATTTTATTCTGTGATAAATCAACTAACTTCATTGTATATCACAGATAGAAAGGTAAACATAGAGATCCTGCTTTCATGAACTCAAGAATGCTTTACATTTGACATTTCACTTACAGAGGCTTATAAATCTAATCGTTATTTCACAGATAGCATCCTAAATAATAAAATACGCTGCTAGAATTACTTGCTAGTGCACTGGGTCCAAAAGCTTTACAATAAATAATAACCGTGTACTTCATTTTAATTAATCATACTTTAAAAATAAGGACAAAACAATATTTATGTGTTTATTGTTGTATTTATCTGTCTTAGTAACCGAGGTAGGAAAACTAAGGTTTCTGCGTCAGAGGTAAGTTAAAAGCAATGTATGGCTACTGTGACGACTTTAGTATACTTGCTGCCGAAGCAAGCACTGGCTACTACAGTAAGAGAGGAGGTGTCATTCTTTCACAAATGATACAAACTTCATCACAGCATCATCAGGTTTTAATGTGAATGAGCGGTCAGATCGGTAGAGCTAATTCTTTCATTAACAGCTGACAAACATTTCCTGTTTATTATTAGCACTTTTATTGAGTAGAAATAAAAACAGCAGCTGTTGCTACTTTAAATTATGAAGGAACTCTACCATGTGCCAGGCAATACATTTATGATTCTCATTTACCCATCTTAACAAGCACATGAAGTCAGTACTTTTTTAACACCCACTTCACAGATAAGACAACAGAGGCTTAAAGAGGGAAGCAACTTGCCCTGGGTGGGATCCTAGAAGAGTAGTCTTCTCTAGGCCCTTATTCTTTACCAGTTATTTAGCAGCTACATTATTAAGACTTTTACAACAGTCCTCACAGAAACCTTGCAAATAGGTATTCTGGAGGTACAGGCACATAACCTAAAGAGGTTCATGAAATCGTGCAAAGCTTGTGAGACACAGTGCCAGACCTCCTCATAACAGGGGGCATCTTGCAACGAAGGGGTTCCAGATTGTAGGCCTCAGATTAAAGAAAATTTTACAAAATTATAAGTTAATCAATATCTGTAAGAATATTTTTCTCCAGGTTAAAAAAAAACACCCAAGTGTACATTTACATTTTACCCCATGTCCTAAACTGGAAGAAGGGGATCTGGAGGTCAGGTGGGTGCTAAATGTTCATCATCTCCATCCCGGAGTTTTATTTTCTTCTGCTCTGCCATTGTTAGCAATCAGCTCTCTCTACTGGCTTCTTTCCTGCTTCCTCTAAATCTTAAGATTTATCTTTTCTATCCAAGGTCATGAGCATTATTATCAAAACTTTCCTTTAGCCTTTAGCAATTTTTTCTTTCTTCTTCCTCCCAAACTCCTTAGAAAACTATAGTTACTTACTTTCCTCACACATTCACTTATTCTCCGCACAGTCAGCAGAACTTCATATTTGGCTTCCACCCTGCTGCCCAGAAAAAGCACTACCTCCCACACCCGCGAGTGGCCGGCCTGCTTCACTCTGTGCATTGCCCCTCCTGTAGGCCTCCTCTGTCACTCTGCTGCTCCTTCACGTTTGCTATTTCAGGCCACCTTGGCTTCCTTTCTCCTGAAAGACCAGTATCAACTAATTTCTCCCTTAGTACTTAAAAATAAAGAGCTATGCCCCCAGATCTGCATTCAAATGGCACAGAGTTTTGCATGCCTGGTCTCTCCCAGACACTGGGCTCATTCCCTGGGTTTCACTTGCTCCTCCATGCAAAGAGTTTCACAAGCCTCCCAGGGTCTAAATGTCCACCCAACTTTACCCTTGTGTGTCCTCTTGCTTTCTTAAGGTTTCTTAAGATTCCTATCTTCATACATATTAATTCATATATGGTAAAATTCACCCATTTACAGTGTAGGACTTTGAACAGTCACAGTGCTGTACAACCATCATCAAAATTTAAGTTTAGAACATTTTGTCACCACAAAGGAAGACTTGTACTCATCTCTAGTCATCTTCTATTCTCATTCTCCTACCTCTGGCAACAGTCAATTTACTTTCTGTCTCCATTAATTTCCCAATTATGGACCTTTTATAACAATGGAGTTGTATAATGTTGCCTTTAAGGATCGATTGTCTTTCACATAGGCTCTTTTCAAGCCTATCCATGTTGGAGCAGGTGTCAGTACTTTATTTTTTATTGCTGGACAGTACACCATTCTATATGTTACACTGCGTTTTGTTCATCCTTTATTGGCTGATGGATAGATAGCATTCCAACAAAAGGCTCACTTTTTGGTTATCATGAACAATGTTATTATAAATATGCTTGTGCAAGTTTTTGTGTGGACATGTATTTTCATTTCTCTTAAATATATTATCTGCGTTGAATATTTGGAAGCACTACCAAACTGTTTTACAAAGAGGCTGAACCATTTTATATTCCGAATGCAAGATTGTACCCATTCTAGCAGGTGTGAGATGGTTATTTCACTGTGGTTTTGCTTTGTGTTTCCTTGATGATTAAGGATACCGAAAATCTTTTATTTTGCTTATTGGTCATTCTGAATATCTTCCTTTTAAGGGTGTCCACTCAAGTCTTTTGCCTACTTTTCATTGGGTTATCTGCTTTTTTTTAATTATTGAGCTGCAATGGTTATTAATGTTGAAAACAAGTCTTTTATTATACCCAGGATTTGTAAATATTTTCTCCCATTCCACATGTTGCTTTTGTACCTTCTTAATGGAATCCTATGAAGTACAGCAGTTTTTAACTTTAATGACATCCAGGGTGTCTATTTTTTTCCCTTTGGGTGTAGATGCATATCTAAGAAGGCTGTGCATGTCAGTCAGGAAAACTTTCTCCTGTATTTTCTTCAAGAATGTTATACCTTCATAACTTAAATTTAGGATATGAGCCATTGTGAGTTCACCCTGGGTTAATTTTTGTATATGGTGTAAGTTTCCTTTTCCACTGATTTATCTTGGATAAATCTTGAAAACAGTCAACTACAAATACGTGGTCTAATATTTTAGAGATCAAACTGTACTCTCCTTACTTTCTTTCTTTAAGCCACTTCGTGACTTTTTTTTAATGGCACTGCCACCTGGTCTGGTAAGTCATCTTTGATTATTTCCTTGTTTTATTCGTCTTTCAGATCCCTTCTGTGCCTCACATAAACAAGAATTTATTAAACCATGTGATTTCCAATTCTACAAGTTTTCTTTTCTTCATGTATCCTGTCCTTTTTATCCTCAACGCCACTGTATTAAACCCAAATCCTCAGAGCTGCGCTGTCTAGAGTTGAGAAGTACAGGGTGTGGTGCTAGAGTCCCAGTACTCTTAGAGGCTGAAGCAGGAGGACAGCAAGTTTGAGCCCAGCCTGAGAAAATCAGTGATTTACGAGGCCCTGTCTCAAAAACATTTTTTATGGGGGCTGGGGGTGTAGTCCAGGTAAAGATTCTTGGTTCAAATTCCACTACTGCAAGAAGAGAAAAAGGGAGAGTGGGAGAGAGGGAAAGAGATCTCTATCTGACCTGACATACAGAGCTAACTAACACAAATCCAAGCTATCATAGTAGTTAAGGCAGAATGTGCTGCAATGGGTGAAAACGGGTGCTATAAATGCTGTGTTAGAATATGAGCCTATTCAAATGTTCAGCCTTTCCTGGATTTCTAGGATGTATTATGTTAATTTAGGGACGTGTAAGGAGCAGACCTAGACAATACAATACATCTAGGTTACTTTAAAGATTTAAACTGTCAACTTACTGGATATAGACTACCCTCTAATTTAGCCAGCAAAGCTAATTTTAAAACATGGCTACCATTTCCTAATTGTTGGATGAGGATGAAGATGAAGGACTAGGAGACAGTAGTTCCGAAAATGTGGCAGCAAAAGGAACCTTGACATCCCAGGGAACATGTTAAGAAAATGCAAATTCTTAGGTCCACTCAGACCTTACTAAATATGGTACCATGGGGGTAAGGACCAGAGTGAGTGTTTGAACAGCCTTCCAGGTCATTTCCAAATGTGCTAGAGGCTCAAGAACCACTGGAAACAGCAGAGGACACGGGGATTTGGAGCCTGCACAGTCGTGTCAGCATCTGAGGGCCACCTGACAACATCAGCACCTCTTCCGCATGCTGGAACTGCCTGGGAAGACAAAGGGCTCTGAAAAGCCAATGAAGCATCAGTATTCAGTGGCCAAGTCTTAACAATATGGCTGATCACACATTGCCGTGATCAATGGTGAACTTCCATAGCTATTGGGCTTTTGGAATTACTCAAAATTGAGTGTTCTCTGAAGGAAAAGTTATGAACAATAAACTTGCTTAATTTGATAACGCTAATCCAAGCAAGAGAAGCAACATTCATGCAAGCAAAGATGGCTAGAGATAAGCAGCCTGGAGTATTAAAGCACACTCTTACTTAAGTATAAGAACATTCTCTTGTCTTGTGAAACACTGAACTCTACACCCAAAGAGCAAAAAATAATGACACATATACAGCTTTTATCTAGAAATACTTCCTCCCTGGACTCAAAATCAGTCAGCCTTGGGAATCCAGTCTGCCAGTATGTATTCCCATAATACATCTTCTGCCAAAGCCCACAATAAATCCACTTTTAATTAACCTTGCAGCACCCCTTATGAATCACTTACAAATAACATTCAGATCTAATTGACAGATCAAATTCAGCAGGGCGGCTTTAGGCTCACAAAGGCAGGTGTTACTGTTCTTCACCAGGCCAAGTAGATAAGAACAGCTGACATCCCAGCCTATTCAGATTACCCCTGCTCCCTGCTCCCAGCAGGAAAGCGCCTCTGTGCTGCTCTAGAGAAAAGCAGGCAACTTTGCTGCTGCAGAGCTCCTTGCTAGCTGCAGCTGCTCTTTCCCTTGTAGCTGCCCATCAGAGTCCCACACCAGCCTCCGGTTTCTGCCAGTTCTCAGAGGAAACCGGGGCAGAAAGAGAGGTCCCCAGGACAGAGAAGAAATGTGGGGGCCAAACACAGATTTGTGGTTTCAGCCCACCCCCAACCAATCCCATCTGAAGAGAAGGCAGAGGGAGAGGACAGACAAGGAGCACCAGGCAGGGTCACCAAGTTTTTCATCTCCTCTGTGACGGCCTCCTGGTCCCAGCCCACTCCATCCTTTCCCATTCTCAGTTGCCATTTCGGGCTTTCTTCACAAATTGAATCCTGTTTTCCAAATTGGCCAGGGGAAAGTTTTTGCCATGCTGAAATCATTTCCAGAGCTAAATCAGGAAACCTGAGGCAGCCGGGCAACCTTACAGCTGGCTGGAATGTGGCTCGCAATAAAAGGCAGTGTGAATAAGGTGTATTGAAGCTAAATTGGATTCGTGTGAAGGGCCGTTTATCCAGAGGGGGGTGGAGGTGGAAGGAGAGGAATTAATGAACATAAGAAATTAAATTAGCTCAACCAAGCCTTTAAAAAATAAACTGAAAAATACTTGACCTGCCATGAACCTTTTTACAAAATGGAGACCTTTGGGCTCATTCTTAGCCCAAGAGAAGCCCTTAGAAGAGGCCAAAAGAAGCCCCCCAAGTTAGATAAGAGAGCCAGGCGCACTCAGGGAGTGCGGTCTCGCCCTGCGGTCCAGGACCGAAGGCAAAGGAGGGAAAGTCAATATGCAGCTGTGAAGCAAGAGATCACTCAAACCGAAGAAAGTATTTAATCAACCAATCAGAGAATGCCTGACACAAAAATAAACATGACTTTTCCTCTTAGCTGTCCCACTTTTATTCAATGAAATGAAATCATTTCACTATCATGTTCTTGAAAAATTATTGATCAATTTGAGTCTAATGCTTTAACTGACTACAATAATATTTTATTCACACTTTTAATCTGATCTTACTCCTCCTCTCTGAAAAGCCATGGGGAATTCCATGGAACAGTGAGAGTGTAGTTACAAGAAAAAGAGTTTTTAAATTAGATGTATATTTTTATATGACAGGGCTTTATATTAGGTATTTTATATTATCACATATTATAGTACTGATATATCATCATATTAAACTAATCTTGTTAGGAAAATTTTTAAGTAGCTGTCTAATTTTAGTATCAAAACATTTAATAATATTAAAACATTAACAGAACAGGAGTGGATAGTATTACATATCTTAAATATTGCATAACTGTTTCAATGTGTTAGCGTACATTTACATTTCACCTAAATTTTCTTATTACATGCAAAGTAAGATCTCACATCTATTATTTTATTTCCACAGTCAGGTATCCAGTAAGAAAGAGAAATATACCAAATACTACAGACTATTTTGCCAAAAGTATTAGAAAAAATAATATAAGCATTAAAATAATGTTTTTGTGGCTCCAAGGATGGAACCTAGCATCTCATATATGCTAGGCAAGCACTCTACTGAACTACACCACCCCAGCCCTGAAAATATTTCTATTTTAAAAAGACATGTATTATGCAAAAGACAGGCCCATGGAATCCAGAAGGCCCTCTGACTGTTCTCTTAAATGTGCCACTGGCGTTTACTGATATTGGGGCCCTACTAACAGGCATGCAGCAGACAGGTTTGGGGAGGGATTTTACTTGACTTGTTCATCACTGAAGATCTTAAAAAAAGAATATGAGGTTAATTTCAATGATGTGCTCTTCTCCTCATTAGGCTCTGTCCTGTATAGACAAGCTCGATCTCCCACAGAACTAATACTCATTCCCAGTGGAACGCGGCTCACTCCAAACCCATCAAAGGTCACCAAGGTCCCAGGCATCCTTATGAGACACCTGTGTGTGCAGTGTGGTGTTCAGAGTAATTCTACTCTGCAGGCAGAGGCTGGGGAATGTCCAGTGAGACTGTGTGACGTGTTGTGCTTTTCAGAAATTGCCAAACAAGACAGCCTTCCATCTGCTGCACAGTCCTGAATGACCCAGAACATCAGGGGCTGTTTCTTACTACATTATTTCTCATTTTAGAAAACAGCGCCTTTCTCTAACCAAAATGAGCCATTGTAAGACTAAGAGGACGTTCCCAAGACCATCGTGCATAATGGGTTAGCCTAAAAGATTTCAGATCTGCCCTGTCCATTATGGTAACCACTTAAGTATGGGATAATTTAAGTTTCCATTACTTACAATAAATAAATTAAAAATCAAGCCTCCTGACCACACTAGCACACTTCAGTAGCTACCCAAGGTTGGGGGGACTGCACTGAATGGTGATGACATAGAACATTTCTGTCACCGAAGCATCTTCTATGTGGCATATGTTACTCCTTTCACGTTCTCCTCTCCAAATGCAAGTGTCAACACAGAGCAGAAATGAATAGTGACATGAACCTGCGGTCAGTTATCTGGGTTTGAAACTACTGCCCTGACCAGCAGGTTCTTACATGTTGTTCCACTTTATCTTGTCCCTGCCCTTCTTGGGTTCCAAGAAGAATCACTAAACCCAGAAATAGTTCACTAGATGTCAAACGTAACAAGACAGGCTCTGCCATTAGCATCTTCTACCCACCTCGTCTTTCTTCATCAAGTCTGCTACTCAACTGCAGTCCTGCGCTACATGTTGCCATTCCAGCCTACGCAGACCACATGGCACTTGTCCCATACGACAATGCCATTTTCTGTAATCGTTGCTGTCTTCCTTTGTTCAGATGCACTCAGTGATGTTTGCACAATGACAAAATCACCCACTGACACGTTTCTGAGCTTTGGCCCTGTCACGTACTGTACCAGTGAGCTGCAGCACAGGCTCTGAGAATACACAGCTGAAAGACTCAGAGAGCACTGTCGAAGGGTCACAGAATAGTGACAACCACAAAGGAACCTCCTATCTATCTAGAAGTCCAATGCACTATCCATTGCGCAACAGAGCCAGCCCACAAAGGAACTTCCTAACAGCTGTGATAAAGGTACCCAGGAAGCAGGCAGCTTGGCTTGGAGGACAATTCCTTAAGGGATGGATGCAAAGGCAGACTTTCTCGAAGTCTTGGCACTAACAGCTTGGGCTGGACTACACTTTGCCATCCTGTGCACTGGAATAGGTTTGGCAGCATCCTTGCTCTCAATTTACTCCACATGTGTACCTCCTCCTCCTCTCAAATGTGACCAGCAGAAATGATTCTGAGTATTGCCAAATGTTCCTGGGGCAAAACTGCCTCCCTTAGAGAAGTTCTGTGGTATGGCCTATGGGACATATTCATTTATTTACTCACAAAATCCTTGGGGGAGGATAATCAGAGGGAAGGACGAGTCTTCACACAAAGATGTTCAGTGTCAAGCTGGGGGTGGTGGCCTGTGCCTGTGATCCCAGTTGTTTGGGAGGCTGATGTGGTGGGATGACTTGCACCCAGGAGTTCAAGACGAGCCAGGACAACCAAAGACTCATGTCTTAAAAGCAGAGGCTTAATGGAAATGTCTAATGGGAGAGAGAGTGGGCAGGTGGGGCACAGACCAGGGGGCTTTACAGTGAGGAGTTTTGGGAACTTTCCCAGGTACTCAGTGGGCTGGGACTGTGATAAGAGGAGTTTGAGGAGGTGAAAGACAGGAGATGAAGGGATTCCCCAAGCTTGCAAAAAGAGCATCCTGGGTTCTGGGGGAACAGGAGCCAGTAAGAGGAGGAAGAGGGGGAGCAATGACCCAGCAGCCCTGGGAGGAAGAACCCATGCTCCATCCTCCACGCTCTGAGTCCTTTTCAGCTCATCAGAGCACTCGGGATATACAAGTAACAAGGTGAAAATAAGTCTCCTGCGGTGAGCCTTTATGAAACAGTAGAATTTGAGAGAAACTCCAGGTATTATTTTCTTCAGCACTTGATGAGGCCTAATACTGTAAATACCCCAAGGTCTGTAACCAGAATGCATTAAAAACAATATTGTATCAAAGGCACCAAACAGTATTGTGTGCACAACAATCCTTACACATTGAATAAATGTTTAAGTTAGTTTAACAGTATTTGTCTTAGTCACTTTCTCATGGATGAACCAACATATCCAATAATCACAATTTAAAGGAGGAGAGGTTTATTTTGGTGCAAGTGTCAGTCCATAGACAGCTGAGTGGCAGGACAACATGGCAGTGGGGAGCTGCTCAGACACTGCCAGGGCAAAGCAGACAGAAGGGAGGAGCTGAGAAGGGAGAGAAACCTTCCAGGCCACGCCGCCAGGATCCACCCTTCTCACCAGACCCCACCTCCCCACAGCAAGCCACAGTATGACCCTATACTCCAGTCACCTCCAGATACACAGGCTTGTGGGGGATATCCAGACATAAACCATAACAGTGTGCTTTTAAACATTATCACATTTAAAATGTTCATGAAGATAATCTAGCAGAGGAAATGGGCAATATACATTTTTACTCCTTTTATAACTTGTCTATCACACAGTTACTAAAGTTTGATAAACTTCTATAAGCTGAAGAACCAAAAGTAAAAAAAAACTAAAAAAATTCATAATTTTGAAATGTAGTCTAATGCTTTGTTGTTGTGCTAGACAAAATATTTGTGCTATATCTAGTACACATTAAAAGGATCTTCTAAGGACTTAACCTGAACAATACATGCAAGAGTTAACATGCAATTCATGTTAACTTTGAAATCATGTTTGAAAGAAAACAACTGCAGTCAGGTATGGAGGTATCTGCCTGGAGAATTTATACCCTGGGTTCAATCCTGAAAGAAAGAACGAACAAATAAAAGAAAGAAAGAAGAGAAGAAAACAAAAGAAAGACAAAATGGTTTAGTAAAGAAATCCTCTTCAACTTGGCCACTGCATCTTTAAAACTTTCACAAAACTATATGCATTTCTTATAGTATATTCTGTCTGAAATAGTATTTGACTTCAGGCATGCTTACCCACACTAAAACCTTTCAGGTTTTACGGGTATGATTATTAAAATGCTGAAAGTACCTAAAAACACAGCATATCCAGTCTCGAAGGGTAATTATAATGTATTCAGAATACAATGAAGAAAAACATGTTCTAGATATTAAAAATAAATAAATAAAACCAAATATTAGTATTAAAATGGAAGTCCTAGAATAAATGAACTTTTGGCCTCTCAAACATGAATGGAAAGCTGTTTAAATCATGTACAATGTAGCTGTGTTACTGAGTAAATTATTTTTTAATAAAGGGAGTAAGTGTATACTTGTGGATTTATAATTTTTAGCTCTTATAATTTATCAAAATCACTCATCAAAAATAATTGCATAGAATCAACCCTAGATTGATTGCTACATGATCTATATGTACACACATAACACAAAATTTATCATCAATACTAACTAAAAACTACTTTGGGGTCCCAAGTCTGCAATTTTAATGCCCATTTATAAATGAGAAATAAAGAAACAGAAACTCAATGAGAAATGTCTTAAGGCTGCTAGAATGAGACCCCTTCTCAGTCTTACCAAGTGAGCTGCACTTTGGCTACACGACAAAGAGGGCAAGTATTTCAAAAATCTAAGCAAAAAGTAGCTTGTGAGTACCCAGCATGGGTCAGCGAGACAGCAGCTCTGCAGGACACGGCTGGGGCTCCCTGGTGGCAATGCAGCCTACAGGCAGCCTTGCTCTGGATCACTAGCATCCCAACACACCAGGCATGAAGGTGTACACGGGCTCTGGGCCCAAGTGGCCCCTGAGCCTTTGGGGCCACGCAGCCCCTAAATGCCCAAGAGGACCATCTTAGGTCAGCTACTGCTTTGTAACACAAGCTTGGTTAGCAGTCCTTCCTGCATGTTGCTTTCTTTTTTTAAGTGATTACATGTTTTACACTGCAACAGGGCACTTCAAGTTTTGGGAAAGTCTGATAGGTCATATGAGAGAAAGAGAGGGGCAGGCCTGTATGATTTAAAAATACACATAAATCAGAAAGGTATTGATTCATATTTTCACTTTCTTAGAAAAGCTCTTGATTTCAAAGCACTCTTTTGTAAAATGAACTTCCACTCCCCAGTAATTTAAAAACATGGGGTTATAGAGCCAGTCGTGGTGCACATACCTGTAAGTCCAGTATTTGGGAGGCTGAAGCAGGATTGCCACAAGTTCAAGGCCAGCCAGGCCACATAATGAGTTCAAGGCCAGCCTGAACTTCTAGGGAGACCCTGTCTCAAAAAAAAAAAAAACCCAACAAAAAATGCATTTTTATAAATGAACTGGCTTCTTTCTTTCCCCCAGGGCACATTTCAAAGTCCAGTTGGACCTTTCATATCTGCAGGCTCCATATTTGTGGGTCAAGCACTGCAGATCCAGCTAACCTGGAAGAATGAACACTTAGCATGCACAAGGTCGTGAGTTCAATCCCCAGCACCAAACAATAAGAAAATTTTTTTAAAATGTAAAATCTTGTGTCCATATTGAACATATTAAAAAATGCTGACTTTGTCACTTGTCATTACGTCCTTAACAACACAATACAATATAGTCTATCGACAATTTGCAAAGCATTTATGTTGTATTAGGTATTCTACATAATCTTCAGATGAGCTGAAATTGAAGGGAAGGCATCTCAGGTTCCATACAAATGTGGGCCCTGAGGGGCCAAAGTACAGCTTCTACACTGGACAGAGCCCCTGGCACTGAGGAGGACACCCAAGACCTGTGGCAGGCCGGCTTACCCAGCAGCCACCCCCGCTGCCTGACGCCCTCTGCTCCTGCTGCTGCTCCTATGCCCAGGGTACCAGGCAGTGAGCCCTCTCTTCCCACCACCCGGGGATCCCCCTTAGCACTTCCCTTTGTCTAGTCCATCTCAGAATTACTAACAAAAGAAACACTCTCAATTTACTTATCTGGGGCTTTTAAAAGCACCACTGCAAGATGCTTTAAATTGAAGGACTCACACTTTGAGGTGTGAGCAGTTTCTCCTCCCCGCTATGGTTTGCTCCTGGCGCCCATCAAGTTCACAGTGAGCAGTGTTGGGAGCTGGGGTGAGTGGGAGGGGTCTGAATTATGAGGTGTGTTCCCTCATGAATGGACTGGGTCCACCTGGGGATGAAGTACACTGGCTCTCGAGAGTGGCTTTGTTATAAAAGCCACTTTCAGCTGTGCTTTCTTGTCCTGCTTTTCCCACTTCAAGATAACACTGCACGGGAGCTCTCAGCGGACACTCACCAGGTCCTTGATTTCCTGGCCTCCACCCCAGTCTGTGGCTTTGTTACAGCAACAGAAAACAGACTTAAAGCATGCTCAAAGGCCCACGATTAGACAAAGGAAAAAGGAGAACCTTTAACTCCCAGTGATGGCCTTCTTTGAACCTCCAAAACTGACTCTGTCTCCAGCACCTCTCTTGAGGGCTTCCCTGCATGCTCTGGTAACTCTGTGCCTGTCCCTTGACCACCTGCACTGACGTGACAATTCAAGAATCAAATCAGAAGGAAAGCTTCCTTTCTCTCTCCTCTCTGCCTCTTCCTACCTTCTCCCCCACCCATCCCACCTGTGCAGGGGCTGGGATGGCTTTTGCTGTGAACACACCAGACACGGAGTGATCAGTCATGTGTGCTCATTGTTGCTCTGTTTCTCACAGGCAACAGGTTTAAATCTTCCCAGTGCTTTCTGTTCTGAATGATTTGATCCAATACTGACACAAAGGCATAACTGACCGACTGTTATCACTGGAGAAACATGAAGACGCTGATGCCCGTGCCCATGCATCCTGGTAAGGTGCAGAGGGAGAAAAGCAAGAAATGGTTCCACAGCTCATTGTCACCCATCAGAACAGTGTGACTAGAAAATTGCTAAGGGTGGCCTTCACCAAGAAGAGATGACCTTTTCCAATAGCTGGTGCTAGGCTGCACGGAACCAAGAGAAAACCCTCAGGCCATTGCAAGAAATGATAGAAGAACTCTTAAGCTTGCAATAAAAATCTTAAATTTCAAAGCCAAGTAACAATCTTGGAAGGTCTTGGTAGGACTGCGCTCAGATACTCTGTAAACACAACCTCACCTTTATTAAGATGGCATGGGCTGGGACCAAGTGGTGTGCAGGCATGGCAGAGAGAACACAGTCCCTTCTCCAAGGCCACATGGAACTCCAGAACACGCGGCCTGTCCCCAGGCATGGGAAAGGCCTTCTAGCTGCCTGTGCTTGAAGCTGCAGCTCGGGCCGGAGCAGCTCCATCCTCCATGTGGACTGCGAGGATGGCTCTGAGGAGTAGGGGCTCTCTGTGCCGGAGCAACTGCGCTGAGGCCTACTGCTGACCAGAGCAGCGGGGTGTACACGCTGCAGACATCAACAACAGAATGCATTGATCTTTCAGTACTGGAGACTGAACCCAGGGAGCACTGAGCTATAGCTCTAGACCTTTGTATCTTGCCTGCCTTTTGATATAGGTCTTACTGAACTGACCTTGAAGTTGTAATCCTCCTGCCTCCGCCTCAGGAGCTTGAATTACAAGCTTGGGCACAGCACACCCAGCTGCCAATCTAATACTTTTATTATTCAGGGTCTACAACAAACATTGCCAGTAATGCATGAGAACTAAGGCATTGGCTATTTTATCATAAAATACACAGTGTCAATCAAATTCATCTTTTAAAACCATCCCCCAACTTTAAAACAAGACATCTATTATTATTAAAACATCTCATAAAGAATCCATGCAGGTAAACACTGTATTATGTCAAATTTCACAAATCATGAAGTTTCTAAGACGACATATTGAAATATACAAATAAAAAGTTACACCTATCATGACCCTCTGGTTTGATGTATTTTCAGAAACTAAGCCTGTATTTGGTGGTCAGCTTCTACTAATTTTTCAAGTAACATGACAATAAGAGGCAGGTTGTAACAGTGCAAAGGGAAACCCAGAGGCAAAGGAGGTCAATGGGTCTATTTCAGTTTGGGCTATGTAATACTAGGTCAATCTCTTGGTCTTCATTTCTACATGTGATCAGATTAGATAATTTCCAAGTTTCCCCCAGGCTAAAATGTTATGATTTGAAGACACCAGCTGCCTGAACTCCAAAACAAGTACTCTGCATGGTATCACTCAGAGTGTCACAGATGACTCACTCAGGCCAACAGGCTGCACTCACTCACGTGTTAGGGAGAAAGCAAAGTCAGGCTGTGATCTTTTTTCTTTTTCCTGAAGCCAATTTTCTTACACTTACCACCAAGAAATGTATGTCCAGGAGCCATCAACATGCAGGGCAGTATGCCAGCAGCAGAGCTGCCCGGGTCCCTTAAGAATAGCTGCTAGCGGCACAGGCTCCCTGGACCCGGGGTCCCAGCCCTCAGCCTTGGAGATGAGCATGGCTGAGCCACCCCAGGCCTCAGGCTGCAGCTGGCCTCTGATGACCAGGTTACCGGTCCCTCTTCAGCTGGGAAGCTTAGCTCTGGTTTCTCCCAGTTGGTCCCTTCTAAATTTTCACATGTCCCTGCTCAGGCTGGGTAACGAAATGGTCTTGCTGGCACAGGAAGAGGGAGCTGTAGCAGTGCATGTGCTCACACTTATCCCAACCACACTCCTTCACTGCGAGCAAAAACACAGGAAAATTGTAATGAGGATCAGTCCAGTGAAGGGCCACCCTCAGATGGGCCAGGTCATCACTGTTTCTGCAGATTAAGAAGCTTCCTCATACAAAGAACTGATACATCTCCCGCAAATGCCTCTGCTGCTCTTCATTGTTGCCTAGTCTAGAAGGGTGTCAGAGAAATCTGTGGTGACCTTTGACATGCTTGTGGCCATGACATGCCACACTGTCCCTTACTGGTCTAAGAGTGCCAGCCACACCCATTCAGTCGGGAGGCACATGCTGGGCTTAAATTAGGAGCCAGTTATGAGTCACACACTGATGAGAATAAGTGAAATGTATCTGCCATGCTCTTGGGGAATCAATCATCTCCTTGGATTGGCAGACACAGAAACAAGTGGTAAGTCGGTGCAGGGAGTCCGAGTCATACACAAGTGACAAGGGAGGTAGGCCTCAATGGGGAAACTGTAGCCTAACAGTAACAAAGCATGGCTGAAAACACTCCAAAACCCAAATGTAAACGCATAATATAACAGACTGGAAAATACCACAGTTTATGCCATTTTCCAGATGCTAATGGGAGCTAAGTCCTAGAACTATGTAATTAAAGTCTGTACAAAAACAGCTGAGCATGCAAGAGGTCTTAAAATGGAGAGTGAGAAAGGTTGATTTCTCTAAATTGTCTCACTCTTAAAACTCAGTCTTCACTGTAGAAAGACAAGCAACCTTATGCTGTTAAAACTAACACGTGGTCCAAAAGGCAACGGTAACAGTTGGGCATGGTGGCATATACCATGCACTTGGAAGGCAGAGGCAGAAGATCACAAGTTAGACTCCCACCAGGGCCACTTAGTGAGACCCTCTCTGTCTCAAAATAAAAATGAAATTAAACTGAAAAAGAACAAAACCTGGGGCTACGTCTCAGTCTAATATCCCTGCGTTCTGTCCTCAGTATTGTAAATAAATAAATCAAACATTTTAAAACAACATAAACAACATGAAACAACAATATAGAAGTTCTTTAGGACTAAGCATGGAGCATTCCTTCTGAAAATATCAATCACCTAAACAACTGAAACATAAGTGAGCAATAAATTACTTTTTCTAGATTGGTGACTAAAATAGTCAAAGGGTCCTTCAGGAGGGTCTTTAGGAGAAATATCACACTGCTACTAGGTCCTTAATAGCACTCCTGAGGTTGGCAGTCCTTGCAATTTCGATAGAAATACACTAGTGGGACACCTGGAAAACCGCCAGAAAGGCTGTTTCTAAGAAACTGCGCAGGAAGGCAAAGTCTACTTAAATGGCTGCTTCAACCCCGAGATAAGCAACTGTTGGAAAAAAACACTAAGACGTTACATATAATGACTTACAATGTTGCTAGTGAACATCCAATCAATTTTTTAAAAATCCTTACAGTTAAGTCAAATAACTGAAAAATCTCATGTCTACAATTTAAATGTCAATACAGCTGTGGAAAAAGCTGATTTTCCCATTGATAAAAGCTTAGTGCTAATATAAAGACATGCTGCATAAAAAGCCAAACTCTCCCAGACACAAAGAGCTTGATGTTTCTTAGAATATAAAATATTTTACTTACTAGTATTAGTTAACTACAGACTGGGTACCAATCAATAGAGTCACTTTAATTATAAAACTTCCAAATGCAACAGTCAATAAGGAAAACTTAAGTATCACCACCAGAAGAAATTATTGATGAAGTAGTGTTTTTCTTTTCTTGTACAAATTTCTGGTTCATATTTCTACAGTTGTAAATCTTCAAGGTAATTTATAAAACACTATTGCCACTATATGTAATTTAACATTATAAGTTACACTTCAATTTCTAGTTCAAATTTGGTGCTGTACATATAGCTAATTAGCTCATGTTGCGTAATCATTTTCATATCTATATATAGATATATAGTTGTTTAATGGAGAATTTAACCAAGTATTCTTTTTTGCATGGCATTTTTCATCAAATCACATGAAACTAAAGGAAAAAGGGGGAGTATATCTCAATCTGAAAGCTATCCCTGTCTAAGTCAGATTTCTGTGACTCACAACACCTTGACAGTGTTTACCTACAGAGGCTCCTGATCTAAGACATTTACCAGTCCAAGGTAAAGCAGGCATCGAACGCACTGCCTCTTATACCAGGAAGGCTCCTTCGTTCGGCATGCAATTTCCGACAGACTCTTCTCCTTCACTGTAACAATGAGGGCACAGAGCAGGGCACATTTTTTTCTCCAGCCTTGCTGGGAAGCTGTCCTGTTTCTCTGCACTAGATAAGTCCATCCCGATGCGCTGACGGGCGCCTCCCTTTCTCCTTGGCCTCCCAACCCTGGATGCCTTTCTGTCCTCCTCCTCCCTACTCTTGGGTGGGCAGAAACCCGGGAGACGCAGCCACCAGGCAGCCTGCTACTCTCCTGTAGCACATCTGGGCTCTATATCAGGCCTTTAATTAATCCTCAGTGAAAGCCAAGCTATGACATTTTGACTGGGCAGGCTCCAGTTCTGGACAGGTCTTGATTTATTGCGACTGAGTCTCAACCAACTTTGATTTATTTCAGCTTTGGGGAGGAGGGGAGGCTCGGAACAGAAAAGCCCTGTTGAATATCCAGCACGTGATGTCAGGACAGGACCTCCAGACTTCCGAGGGCTGTGGGGCAGGCAGGTCACAAGAGAAAGCTGTTTTTAAAAACCTAAGATTTAAATAACATGAAATTATACAAAACAAAATAAACGCAACCATGGACAAGAGAAAATGGTCCCTCAGACAGCTGGCTTGATGGCTACAGGATAGGAAGCTCAGCCTTATCGCTGGGAAATGGATGAATTCCTGGGGGTCTTGGTGTTCACTGGAGCACCATCTGCACTCTGGGGGGCCATGTTGGCCCCCTCACAGCCCTCTCAGAAGTGGGGTATCCCCAAACTGCTCCCTGCTGAGTAACATCAGCTGGGTTGGTTCTTTAAGTAGAGGCAGACTGCCTTTCTTCAGGGTGACTGAGTAAGAGGCAAAAGGAGGCAAAATTATCTGAGTCTGTGGACCTCATTAATGAATTTCTGACCCGAGTAGGCTCCCTGCCTGCAGCCTTGACGATGCTCTGCAGTCACCGTGGTACCCTCGAGCCCACACTCGGCAAGGAGGATGCAGCCACTCTGCAGCCTCCCCTGGGCCCAGCATGACACCTGGCACACAGTGGGGCCCTTGCAGCACTGTCCTTGACAAAGTCCCCCTCCTCCTTGGGGGGCAGTGCATACAAGGTGAGTGATCCCAATGTCCAAAGAAGGAGCATGGAGCTCACAAAGAAAGGAAGAGGAGGACAACTGTCAGAGCCAAGTTACGTTCCTTAAAAGCAAGCTGATGGTAGCAAAAAAGAGCTGTAAAAGAAGAGGAGGGGGAAGGGGACAATGACACAAGACAAGGATAGAATGGCCGAAGGAAGTGGCGGGAGGGAGATACATAAAAGGGGTGATCAAAATTTATAGTCAGTGTTTACATAAAAATACTTATTGCAGTAAAAGGCACAGAGTCATGCATCTCTTCAAAACACTTCTCACTCTGAATACATTCCTCCCCGAGTTCTCACCTTCTGAAGCAATTCTAGAAGATCTCTTCTATGAGCAGTGGAGAATGCTGCTGCCCAGTGCCCTCCGACAGGAAAAGAGGCTTACGAAAACATGACGGGTGCCCTCACCCACCTCAATCACAGGATGTGGCACTGTGTGACTTACGGTTCCCCCACAAAGTCACAATGACCACAAAAGGGACACGTTTTGAATCAATTCAGGACACTGAGGTAACCACAAACACGTGACCAAAACTTCTACTCAGGAAAGAGGACTTCCAGAAGTGCTTCAGAAAGTGGCAAGAATGATGGGATTAATGAGCTCAAAGCAAGGGCTAGTAATCTGAGGAGAATTAATGGCAATATGTCTTTTACTGCAATACATATTTGTAGATTCACTGTATTTCTGACAGTACCTCATGGATCCATCAAACCCTCTCAGCTACTTAGCTATGTGTGCTCTGGTGAGTGACTTCACCAGGCCAAGCCTCCTATTCTCAGGGGCAGCCTGGGATCAGGAGCTCACTCTGCTAGATGGGAACTGGGAGGGCCTGGGAAGCTCTTACCATGTGTAACACTTGGCTCTCCTGATACTAGGGTGGGGACCTCAGGGGCACCTGTGTATCTGCATGCAATGCCACGGCACAGCTGTGGGCACTGGGGCGTGAGAGTGGCCTGCACACAGGTGACTCGGGAGGAAAGTCAGGTGGCTGGGAGTCTCTGCCATGCTCCTGTGGATGAGCAAAGCACTCCGTATCTTTCCTCTGAGCTCCACATGGAATTACCGTTCCCAAGGACTCAATAATCTTTACCTAAAATGACTGAATAAGTGAGGCTTGTGACAAGTATTAATGTAACTGCAGAACTGTGACCAGATTTAAAGGTTTAACAGCCTGTTTAGGAGCTCAGAGGACAGCTATCATATTTCAAATGTGCTTCGGTGCAAAATGCCTATGTACGTGTACAAACCACCACGTAGGTGGTCAGCTCCTCCTTCCACAGCGTCAAGAGCCAATGCTGAGGGCAGCTGTACCAGGACTTGGCCACAAGCTCCAAGCATGGGGTGAGACCCCCGGGTTTGTAGGGACTATGCAGCCCACACCAAAACTGAGACTCAAATAACCACAGTCAGGGTCAACAACTGCACAATAAAGTGCTATTGTTTTGTCATTGAAAGGAGCACATTTAAATTTTTATTGTCTTTTTTTAAACCCCAAGTCAAAGTTACTTAAATATATTAATTTACTAATTCTGAAGTTAAACTCTCCACATGCTTATGGTACTGGAGTTTCTCAAAGAAATCCTGGAGATGCTGGAAACTGTAGAGCAACAGATGACAAGCACCAGGCACTCACAAGACTCAGGAAGCCGCGGAGTCCTGGTCTGCATATCATGATCTCCACTGCTGGAGAAGACAGCAAGAACCAGAATGTCCCACGGAGCTGTCTTCTCACCAGGCCATGGCTCTGTCCCCGTGAGTCCCTGCTACCCGAATCCCAGAATGCAAGATTCTTCTCCCCAGCCACTGACTTGCTAACAGCCCTTTAGACAGCAGGAGGCAGGTGTAGCACCCACCGCAGGGGCCCATGGGATGGCCTCATGACTTAGCAGGGCTGGGAGGCCAGAGTCCCTGTGGGCAGGACGGTGAGTGATGAAGGACTAGGAACCTATGTTTGTACCTGTAAGTGCATGCTGGAATGTTACTGCTGCTTTGCAGGGGGCTTTTTGTGCCCATTTGCTTGTGGCTTTTGAGAAAGATGGCTGTGCATGTGCATGTGTACGTGTGTTAGAACAACCGCCGACATACATGTAGAGGAAGATGAGAAACCAGCACCAAACAGTCCTGTGTATCAGTTTCCAAAACTGAATTCAAACAGAATTTAAATGAACAAATATGCCTCAAAGCAATATGCTTTGATGGATAATACAGGTAACTTCCTAAAAATGTATTAAAAGAAGTTTCTAGAAACCCAAACTGATGCCTACTTTGGGCTGGTACAGCAGTGAAAAAAAGAGCAGTGACATGAACGCTCCCAGAACTGTCCCGCTGGTAAGGCTCCTCTAACAACCTCTGTGGACACAGTGTTGTTGGGGCCAGAAAAGGCACCCTCAAATTTGCCACCTGGGACTTCAAACTGAGAGCCTGGGGCAGCAGCAAACACAGGGATGGGAAGGGCAGTCTCCAAATTTATCTACACAAAGACCAGAGCCCCCCAAGAGGAACACAGCTGTTCCAAGCTTTGTCCTGAAATTGCATCCAGCAAGAAAGACCAATCTCCCATCAGAGAAGAGCGGGAAAATCAAACACCACACCCAGAGCCCAGAGGACCTTTGTGCTAGGCAACTGCCTCATCTTCAAACCCATTCACCTTCCCTGAGCATCACTGAGGCCGCATTAAGAACAACCTGCAGCCTCCCCCCTGCCATGAAGAGGTACTTAAACCTCCGCCACCCGCCTTGGTCAAGTGAGTGTGTGGCACACTCATGCGGGTGCCATTAGTAAACTACTGTGCCTTTCCCCTGTTCATCTACTGTTGATTCATTTCAGCAGAGTCAATCAGGAACCCTTCAGAGGGGAAACTCGAAGTTACCATGGTTGCTTTCTGCGGATGAATGAGCCAGCGGTTCGTAAAGCAAGTCTAGGGGACCTGCTGGACACTGCAAAGCCTATCTGTCGCAGAACTATGTCGGTGTCTTCTCTGGGCCTCTGCATGGCTGGCACACATTTTACAGAAGAACCAAAAAGCTTCAGGTCATGCAGGCCACGGGTAGTAAGACTTGTGTCTCTGTGTAGCACCAATAACAATTATGAAAACAGCTATGCTTCTTTTGTGCACCAACCCAGAAGCCTCCTACATTGGGCAACCACTTTCCCACTAAGCAATAACCCTAGCCCTTACATAATGCTTATAGGTTCTTATTCATATAGTTTTCACTTGAAAGGTCAATCTAAGGTTCCTCTTTGCCAAGTAGTTCACAGTGTTGACCAGTTTTACTCTAAATTTCTCTTGGAAAAAAAACATTTATTGGAATAAACTAATTTCTTTGAGATGCACACAACTAGAGTTCCAATCTCGACTTTAATAAAGATGATGTCATTTTCATTTCGTCATTTTAGCCACTGAAGGCACAAGAAGCTATGGGAAGTACATTGGCTGCTCTGCCCCACTTCTTTCTTTCCTCTTTTCATCACATCACAGTGCTCTGGCAGACTCTTAGCACCGAGTCTGAATTCTGCTGCTCCTTGCGCATATCCCAACAGACACGGAGAAATGCAGACCTGCCTGTGGCTACCACTCCCAGACAGCTGGACATGTTCTTGAATGATCTACCATATTCCAGCATTTCATATTTTACAATAAAGGTTAATACAGTCAGGAGGTAGAAGTCTTAGGCTAAAACTCCAGGTCCCTGACTCTTGCTGGCCCTGTTTTAGCCCCAGGGGGTTGGATGAGCCACAGCTCCATAACGAGGTTAACTTGGTGAGAAACATGCATTGAAATCCTCAGGAAAAAAAGATGCTACATAAATGGAAAGGATTACATGAAGCCCACTGGAAATCTCAGCACATTCATCACAATAGTAAAGTTATGACATTTGACTTATTTGTACTACTATCACTGAGAACAAAAAGAAAATACTAGGCCGTGATGTAAATCCTCTGGAACAAAGATTTTGTGGTTTTTGTGACCAGTGAAGTCTGGCAGTCTTGGAGGCAGCTAACCTCAGGGAAAGCTCAGCTCTGAAGCTGCCTAAGGAAATTGATTCTGCCTCCAAAGCTGAGACCCTTATGAGAGATTTTTTGGAATGCCCCTTAACACTGAGTTCCCACTTACTTTTGAATTACTCATCTGAAAGAATGGAGTCAAAAACCCAAAAAAAGAACCAAAGGTCCGGACTCTTCATGGTTAATCCTATGTCAACAACTAGGTGCTTTCTGAGGTCTACTTAAAAGAATCCTGGGGTTCTCTGGCTTGCAAGAAGTTCTTGCTGTGAGGCATAAACTGCTCTACTTTGACTTATGCAACAGTCACAGTGATTCTGTGGCTGCTTGTCCCCAAGGGCAGCGTGGACTCCAGAAAGCTGAGGTGCCCATCTCTGGGAGACACCTTTGGAAACTGTCCCTCAAGGAGAAGGCAGGGAGTGTTTTCCACCACCTCCACTGCTGTGTGGCCCCCGTGGCTGGGTCCTATCCACTAATCTACGGAGACAATGGGAGGGTTGCTAAGACAACCAGTCTCCTGGACACCACAGCGAAAAGGACAAGTGCTTATCAAAAAAATTAGCATCTCTGAGGCACCGTTTTTCTTCATAGTTGCCTGTTTTCAGGATCCCATAACTCCACGTTACAGTGGTAGGGTCAGAACAGGCAGTTCCATGGATGGAGAAGCAAACCCCTGCTCAGGGAGCAGGCAGAACCCTGCTTCTATGCACACAGTGGCAGGCGCTGGCTGGCAGTGGGAGCTGAGGGCACCGGATGTGGGCGGAGACGTTGTCAAGTGCTAAATGCTCACTGAAATACGATGACTTAGTTAGAAAAAAATGTGAAGTGTCTCAATAGCATTTAATCGCCTTTTACGTATTTGGGATTTTTTTTTCTGGCCTTTTTTGACGGAGTTTTGCTGTGCAGTTCAGGCTGGCCTTGCACTCACTTTGTAGCCCAGGCTGACCTTGAACTAGCAGTGACTGACTCTTGTCTCAGCCTCCCAAGCTCCAGAACTACAGGTGTGCACCACAACCCCTGGCCATATTTACATATTTGGGGTTCACTCAGCTAATTAAAGTACATTATTAAATTAATGTCACCTGTTTGTTTTTACCTTTTTCCAAGTGGCTGCTAGCTTCCCTTTCCTCTCTCTCTCTCTCTCTCTCTCTTTTTTTTTTTTTGGAGACTGACCCTATGACCTTGAGTATGCTCAGAATACATTCTACCACTGAGCTACACTTATAGCTAGAAAAAAATTAAATTATAACGTTACCTCAGTTCACAAACTTAACTCTTTCTGATTCTGGTTGCCACTGTACATAAATGATATGGCTCACATGTGTTGCTAGGATTATATTCCTATCAGTCCTTTCGATAGCATCTTTTATCCTATGATATAAAAAGAAGTTGACGTTAGCTTAAACCAATCCAGAATAACTGATAGAAACTACAAAAAGATGGCACCAGTTATAAATTGTTTCATTCAGAGATTTCACAATGTTAAAACACAGACTCATACTCTGCATCACACAACACTGTCTCTGTTGCAGATATTTTTAAAAAACACAAATTTTGGGCCGGGGATTTAGCTTAGTGGCTTAAGCGCCTGCCTGGCAAGCGTGAGGTTGTGAGTTCAATCCCCGGTACCAAAAAAAAAAAAAAAAAAAAAAACCACAAATTTTATACTAGACAATAAATAATTCTTACATGACAGTTTTTATTAACATAGAATCATATTCTCAAATTACAACTCTCAAACTATATAGAACTCTAGCTCCCTGACTCTGAAGATAGAAAAAAAGTCAGGATTTTCAAGATAAAAATCCACATTGCTTGAGGCAATATGGAGAACCGGTGCAAGGCTGAAGACCTAAACCCAGCAAAAGGGATGCCAGGCACAGCAGCACCAGGTGCCCAGGATCAGGCCACACAAACACAGTCCCCACCAGTCCCCTTCAGTCCAAGAAAAAAAGCAGGCACAATCATGCAAGACTAATGTTCCATTCAGTGATAAATTGTACAAGTACTCACATATACTGGTATGCATTTAAAGGATAAGTGGTGAGTTTTTCTCTAGGTTTCTTAAAAACTGCTATAGAAAAACTGGACATGTGCTTTTAAGAAAAATCTGAGAACCAAGGAGGTAGCTCAATGATAAAATGACTGCCTGGCATGTGGAAGGTCCTGGGATGGATCTCTAACACTATGGAAAGGAAAGAAGGAAAGGAAAGGAAAGGAAAGGAAAGGAAAGGAAAGGAAAGGAAAGGAAAGGAAAGGGAAAAAACCTCTGAAAACTGGAGAAAGGAAAGTTCATTAATCAAATTTATTACAAAAAATGTTCACTCTGCTTGCTATTCCCTTGCATTGGTCTACAGCAGTAATACAAACCTTCCAGAACTTTCAGTGACACAAAGTGCCCACTGTGGTACTCGTCCATAGCACTCCTGGCTGTTGCTCTGAGTGGTCAGCCATATTTATGCACCCCAGGGACTGGACTACCCACTCCTGAGGGTTCTGACAAGAGCTGGGTTCCCACAGTCTGGACTGCACAATTGAGGAAGACAAGCTTTGAAATACTGGTAACACAAAGGCGCAGTGCATACTTGCACTCCAGGCGGTGAATGGGCAGGGCCACACAGGAGGAGCAATCCAGGAGGAATAAGCTTTCCCCACTCATGGATTCCCAAAAGCAGCGACAGAAGCCAGGCAGGGACTTCCACCATTCTATCTTTGGGCCATTAAGGCTGGCTGCTGAGCTAGGCCACCTCCCGGAACACCTACCACTGGAAAGGATTTCTTCTCAGATGAAAACTGGCACATTGAGTGCACCCTCTGGGTTTGGGGAATGTTTCCCATCCCAAAATAAATTTTTAAACACAAAGAGACAGCTAGAAATGGCTACTCAGCTGATAACTCTGTTTTATTTAGTAATCTGTCTGATAGGAAAAAAAAATGGCAGGAAAAACAAGCCTTGATATTTTAATTTCTTTATGTCTATTCTTTTTTACAATTTAAAAAATGTGGGATTTGTAAAAAAAAAAAAAAAAGCAGAAATCACGAGAATATGACATACCATCCATGGTGCACTGGCCCCCTTTCAAGGGAAAAGAATTATAGCCAAAGAGAGGATGTTGCCACATGCATATAATAATGGCATTAACCATTCTGACTTGCAACATAAATTGAACTATTAAAGGATTTAAATATTCCTCATTAACTTTTATTAGCCTCAATTTTTAACTTCTTTCCTTCCCCTTAAAATCAAAACTGAGTATTCCCTTCCATTTCATCCACCTTCATGCAGCACTCAGACTAAACAGGGTCTTCGTGGGATCACAGACAAATTAGCCTGTAGGGGAAATAACACCTCAAATAATTGCATCCTCTGGAGCAGAATTTCTTACAGAGACTCTAAAGCCATCATTAAAAATAGTAAGTCTGAGGTTACATTTTCAAAACTTTTTCAAACTTAGTTCCCAGAAAAACAGGAGATTTCATAGCCGTATCATGTTAGTGTTTTTCATTCAGTGTCAGTTCTATCATTCAAAAAACCAAAGTGATGTATTCGAGGATTGTGGCTAGGGCCTGGGCTCTGCACAGACTTTCCTGAGCAATGGACAGTAGGTAAAGAGTTTACGTGTATTATCACATGCCGTGAAGCCTGAAACCTTGAAATACAGCGTTATAAAATATACTCCTCAGCCACACGTGAAATGTAATGCCTACTTGCTGATGAATCTGAAACTAGGAAAAAAAAATACCATGAGATCCTCCTTTCTCTACAGGTTACATGTGTAAGCTACACATGAGATGGAGATAGAGAGAGAGACAGTGACAGGAAACATATAAAGTCTTTTTGTATTTGTTTCTAAAAACAAGGCTGATCCATTAAAACACAGTATTTTGTAAAAGGGAAAGTAAGTGCACACTGAGCCAGAAAATTTTCAAAATCTAAGGAATGTTACAAAACTACAAACTTAACGACCTTGTACATGTGGAAAGGCCAACTGATCTTTTCCATGTGCACTAAAGGCTCAAAGCAGCCTTACAAAGTGCCTTTCAAAATGAGCTTTATCTTACCTCCATCATACAGAATGTGAGTAAGTACAGTTCTTCAGTTACATAATTCACATGTTATTGTTGTTCTTAGTTTGACCTTTTATTATTATTATTTATGGATCTTGAAAGAAACATAAATGTGGTAATCATGTTCTGATTATGTTCCCCATTACCACAGTTTGGTTACATGCAAATTTGGTAGCCGGCTATCTGAAAGACATTTTAGAAGTTAGTTTTTCTTTTTCAAAGAATAGAATGGTGCAAATCCTTTTTCAAAAACTATATTCCAGCTGCAGGAAAAAAACAATGATACTATGTCAAAAATAATAATAATATGCATTTTTTTTCACCTTGGAAACTTTAGACTTCAAAAGAGACTACAAGGTAAGTTCTCCATCACTCTGGTTGAATTCTAAGACCACCAGTGTAACAACACCACTCAGAAAACCACAGGGGT
Organism: Dolichotis patagonum; assembly: GCA_004027295.1. NCBI lineage: Eukaryota > Metazoa > Chordata > Mammalia > Rodentia > Caviidae > Dolichotis > Dolichotis patagonum. The sequence goes on along the minus strand of PVJX010011526.1, from coordinate 3,458 downwards.
GGCCTTGCTAGAATACACATCAGAGTTGCTGAGGAACAGGAAACGAAGCCAGATGGTTCTGCTGAGGGAAGCACTTTTTTTCCTTTATAAAGCCAAAAAAGTACTAATAGGTCAAATGCAAAAATGCAGATATGTTAAAACGGAAAGCTAACACGGAGATTTATATAAATAAGACATGCTTAGTGTTGTATTATGTTCTCAGCTACTTCAGTAAATGGATGTGGGGGTAAAAACAGAAGGAAAATCCTTTCCCATAGTTCTGGATATGTTTCTTGATGGAGGAAACTACTAATAACCCTCTTTGGGCACTGTTGCAAAATTCTGGAAGTCAGTAGCACTGAGCATCTGTGAATTATCATAAAAACGTTTTTTTTAGGTGAACCACAGTCGATGCTCTGGCTTCTTGCACATCCGCCTAAACGTGGTTATTCTCAGTCGGATGAAGTCCACACGCAGGACACCTGACAGAGCAATCCAGGCCTGCTCCTTGGGGAAGCCCCTGCGCCCAGCTCTCTCGGCCCACACCAGGCCCCAGGACTGCAGGGCTGGGCCCAGACTCAGCCACGTGCCTCGTGGGTCCCACGTGTCTCCTAGTGGGCCCTTGTCCTGTCCTCCTGGACTCTATGTCTGAGCTGCAGCACTGGATGGCTGCTGGACCTCTGCTCAGGCAGTGGCCATGAACATGCACCTGGTTCCTGGAATGCTCCTGTGGGTGGCCGGGGCTCTGTGGCCTTCACTGCCTGACACAGGACTGCCGTCTTGCTGAGTGTGGGCAGAAGGTGCACAGGTCGGCTGGAGCTGCTGTCCTTGAGGTCGTGGCATCAGTGACAGATATGATGGCTGAGAGCCGCCTGCCCCTGGACTTCCTGGGCACCTCACTGACCATGCACACAGCTCAGAGGCCCGGCTCCACCTCACAGACAGCATCGCTACCAGAGAGGCTACAGGGAGCACTAGGCTCTGAACACCTGCTTAGTTCAAGTGAGCAATGTCCAGCAGCATGGAATGGCCTCCCAGGTGCAGAAGAGGCCAGCAGCCAAGATACAGGAAGGCACTACCGTGTTTATCTGGTGGTCACCAGCAGACACATACAGAATACCTGTGTCTGGTCCTGTGCAGGGTACTGGTGGTTGTGACGGGGGCAGCCAGAAGTCAATCAGGGAGTGAATGAAAAGCTGAAGGCCAAGTGGACAATGGACAATTCTCCAGGCTCATAGCTGGATGAGGAGGTCTGTCCCTCCGGAAAGCTCATGGGAAGCAGCCCAGAATGTGGAGAAACAGCAGGGGTTAGACTGCAGCCCACAGAGCCCTGAGGGCCAGGCTCAGGGCAGAGGCTGGGGTGGCTGCGGCAGAGAGCCCTGGGTGCGGTGGACACGCAGCACGCCATGCCCCGACAATGTTGTACTCTGCAGTGGAGATGTGGGTGGCAGCCCCTTCGTAGCTCACAGGGAGTGCCAGCTCCAGGCTGGAGTCCAGGAAGGCTAACTAGCTCGGCCAGGCCTGCTAAGGGAGTCAGGAAGAGGCCCACCTGAGCCCTGCCACTCTCAGCTTCTGCCTCTGGAAGACAGGATGGCAGCACCTACCTCCCCAGAGTACTGTAATGTGAGGCCACACCCCAGTGGTCAGGCAGTGGATACCTTTCCAGTAATTGATAAAGCTCCAGAACTACAAATAAAGTCTGCATGCACACTTGAATTCATGGTACTTAACTAAATGCTTTTCCTTTAAGACAAATGACAATTACACCTGTTCACAAACACAGGGCAACCCTGGGTGCAGTGATTCCCTTTTACTCAGACACAGTGGCCTAGGTGCCCCTCAGACAGCTTCTTGGGGTGAGGTCACCCCGGCTGAACACCTGGTGGGAACGGCCAGGAAATATTTTCAACACCAACATTTATGCAGCCATGGCTTTATGCAGTTTAGTTCTTTATTCTCACCATACAGTTGCCATGCTATTCCCTATGGGAAACACTGCTGTAAGGAAAAAAAAAGAAGACTAGCAGCCACCTATTCACAGTACAGTGCTGTCTCCACAGCCAGTGGTGTTAACATAGCATAAAGGTGGCATGCCGAGCACTCTGGGAGGCAGAGGCAAAAGGATGGTAAGTTCAAGGCCAGCTAGGGCAATTTAGTGACTTTCGTGAGGTCCTATCTCAAAATAAAAAACAAAAATTAGATTGTTCAACAAGATGGCAGACTGGTAGGTAGCAGGAGAGAGACCCTCTCTGAGACAGACAGCTCAAATGCCAGAATAAAACACCCTGGAGAGACCCAAACAGAGAGAGATGGACTCTCACAACCCAGGAAAAAACTAAAGTGCAAAAAACCGCTCGAGTATGAGGTCCTGGGACTACCATCAGAGAAGCTAAGATCAGCGAGCACGGCACCCTCCTTGAGCCGCCTGAATTCCTGCCTGACCTGAACAAGCGATCCGCAACGTAGCGACTGGCTTGAGCCTCCAGAGTGCAGAGCTGAACAGCCCTGCATCCAGCTTGCCCGGACTGGCCCTGCACTCAACCCACCCAGAGGCACCGTGAATTCCCACCGCAGCCGCGCTGAAGTCAGAGGCCCGGGAGTCCTGCAGTTCTCGGGATGGGCATCAACACTTGGTGAGTGATGGGAATAAGACCCTCCCACAGGAAAGGGGAAACCGACTGGACAACATGTTGGATTTGGGCAGGACAGCCCTAACTCCATAAGGAAGTGGCTTCAGCTGGTTGCTCCCCTCGCCGAGCGGATTGGTGGAATCTGCTTGGATTAGGCTGCACCCCTGGCGGGGAGCCAGTGAGGTGCTACAATAATACTTCCCTGAGATCAGTGCACACTGACGCAGTGAAGGCCTGCAAATTGGCCTGGAAGGGAGGAGCTAGCGCACACTGCCCGTGGGTGAACTCTAATCTCTGATAACCTATTGAACAGGGCTAAAGCTCCTAGCTGGCGCGCTCTAGAGGAACCTTAACCAACAAGAAAAGGGTCTGGGCATTACGCTGTACACTTGTATGGAAGGAACCAAAAACATGACGAAAGGGAGAAATAAGAAACAAGTCCCAGCCCCCAACCCTAAGAACATTGATCCAGGAGAGGTAAATACAAAAGAGATTGAGGGCAGCAATAATGCAACATCAAACACAGCGTTAGCAGACATAAAGACATATCTTCAGGACCTTGTAAGCGAGACCAAAACTGAAATATTAATTCAAATTAAACAAGAGATAAGTAGATTAATAAAAGAAGGGCTGAGCACCTCTCAAGAAGGCACAGACAGAAGAATGGAGGAACACAAATGGAGAGAAAAATTTAATGAAGAATTCAGGAAAAACCTAGAATTCATGAAGCAGATTCAAAGAGATTATCAGGAAACTAAAGACTCCATAGAAAGCTGGCAAAACTGCTTGAAAGAAACCAAAGATAGACTATCAAAAATTGAACACAGGCTTGCAATGTGGGGTCATGAA
>PVJX010011525.1:0-53321 GCA_004027295.1 Dolichotis patagonum | reverse complement strand
TTGCTATTACTTTAAAAATGATAGTTGTTAAATTTATTGTTGTGATCTCTCTTATCTTATTAAATATTTTCTTAAGTATTTAATCTCAAGTTTCCTAGATATGTATACTAGAAGGAGTGACCTTTCAAAGATTAGCATAAAGCACTTGTAACTCACATTGCAGGATGACTTACTTATAGTACCTGGACACATAATTGTCTATTGTCCATCATTTTATGTCAAAATTCTCTAACTATATTGCTTACTAGTGCAATTTATTTTTATTTTTATTTTTCAGACATGTTTTCACTATGTAGTGCAGCCTGACTTTGAACTTGTTTATGTACCCCAAGCTGGCCTCAAACTCACGAGGATCCTTCTGCCTCAGCCTCCCGAGTGCTGCGATTTCAGACATGTGCCACCATACATGGCACTAGTGCAGTTTAAAAGACAGGTCCTTCCTCCTGATGATCCTTCTAAAATTTCTGTTCCTTAGCAACTGGTATCAGCTAGACTTGAGTTGCATATAATTCCTCAAAAATGTCATATAAATTTTATGGTTTAATCCCTTTGACCCATATTTTGATACAGAGGTAGAGATACTCATTTTTTGTTACTTAAACTTTTGCTAAATAACTCTCAGAATTTTTTTCTTCCACCAGCCTATTAAAAATTTAGACAAAATAATTTATAACAGAATATTGTTTTTTTCCAAGTGTCCCAAATGAAGAGATGCTATGGTAACCGAAGAGAAGTTCCCAGAAATCTTCACATACTAACCCACAGAATCTTTCAGTGTGTTTTCTGATATGTCAAAAATATTTTCATTGATAGTTAAAGCCCTTGAAATATGTGATCATATGAATCAGTAAAAGCTAAGGATCTTTGTTGGCTAAGTTTGTAATACTTTGTTATAACAGAAATAAAAATGGAATACAACTGCAGTGATGAGAAATGTTTGATATTAAAAAATTTAATGGAGCAAGATTTCATTTTAAATTATCTTTAAACAAATGGTGAGCAACACTGTTATAAATCATTGACAGCTGGTGGTTCATTTCATGTTTGAATAAGAATTGTGGAAAGTGAGAACTGCAAGAAGCAAGACACTTGATAGCCGCCTAGGGATTCGTGACCACCGTTAACACAAGCGTCTCTGCCCCATTCGCCCACGGTGTTCCCTCAGTGGAGTCAGTCGACCATGAACTGAATCTCCACCAACTGTGAGTCAAATCAAACCTCTGACCCTTTAAACTGTGGTGGTCATGTACTGTGTCTTAGTGATGAGAAAGCAGACTGATCCACCACTGGTCCTCCCTTTTACCTAATCACATGTCCATCTAATATTGTTATCTAATTGAGGAGATTTTACTGAAACTTAAAACTATATTAAAACTAACCCAAGCATATCATTAAGCAGAAGAAAATAAATTATTTTAAAGCTCCTTGAAACATATTTGTAATTGTCTTTGACTTTTTTATTAACTTTTGCCTATTCAAGCCAAAGAAAAAACTTGACATTTTTGTGTCATTTTATTATTTACTATAACATTTATATATGTTCCCTAGACACAGAAGAAAAAAAGTTTCCAAACATGTTCAGTATATTCAGAAATATTATTTAAATTTGAGAAAATGGAATTTATAATGTGTTATTTACATTACAAAAATGCCTTATAATCAGCTACAAAATTAATTACTAGAAAATGTATTTTTAGAGTATCCAGTAATGATTGATCACTAGATTTTCAGATTCAGGCTATTAACAACCTTGTTCTAACCCTAACTCTTTTATTTAAAAGTTTCTATTTTCTCTATATCTTCATTCTTAATGAATTACTCATAAAAATAAGTAAGTTACTTCAACTAAATACTAAGAATAGCAAACACATAAGACAAAACAATAATAAGATATTCTTTAATTGAAAACTAAAGTAATGTGAAATAACAATTGGAACAGATATTACATGTTTATAGTGAGGAACTAATAATATATAGATGATTTTAAAATCGTGTTTTCTGTGCTAGAATTATATTTAAATAAATATAATGTGGCAAAACACATTAATCTGCCTTAGTATTAAAATAACTATTACTGTGTTATTTACGATGAATAAAGACATACAACAAAGGCCCTAGAAACAGTGAAAATTCAAAACCTGTCCAGATAAAAATTGCTTTTATATTGATGCCATCTCTAGGGGTATGTTTAGAATTGAAATTCTTGTTTTGATCACCCTGACATTATTGTTCATTGGAATGAACATGAGAAATTGCTCATCAAAGACACATAAAATTTCTTAAAAGATTGGAATTTAAAACCTATCCCCAGAGCTTGTCTTAATATTGAAGCAATTTCATAGCTAGGGTTTGAATTTAAACCTTCACAGATTTTAAATAAGAACTGTTTTCACACTGCTAACACAATAAAAAAGAGGACTAAATATGTTTCTATCCTGAAACTGATACTTGGTGAGAAATTCAAAGGTATGCATATTATTTGCATATGCCATTAGTTGTCTAATAAAATTCCCTTTCTAATGTTGAACATTATAATATTGGTTCACAAAATTGAAGATTATATATATATATTCTCAGATTTTTAAAACAATATTGAAAATAGTTTCAAAGAATCTACAGCAATATTTAATTTTCCCTGTTCTGAATTGTTAAAGATGTATTTTGAAATACATCTCCATATATTTAGTAATAATATGACAGATATATTATATTTTATATTAATACATTTACCAAGATCACAGTCCTTAACATTAAATTAATAAAGCTGCATCAAGATGAAAGAATAAAAATTACAGCTAATTATATATACACTTCTGAATTTGGATATATATATATATATATATATATATATATATATATTCAAATTTCAGAGTAGCCAACATATTTTCAGTAGGTAACTCTCAAAAAACCATGTGTAATGATTTCACAGACCATTAAAATAAATTCGAGGACAATAACCTTTAAATCATCAACTATTTTTAAACACATGCTACATGAAGGTATGCTCATCTTCATTAGAAATGGAATTAATATTTAAATAGGAGTAGTACTCCACTGTATAAAAAAAACATCTTTTTCATCCATTCTTCGGTTGCTAGACACTGGGGGTGTTTCCAAGATTTAGCTATTAGAAACTATGCAGCTATAAGCACAGTTGGTATATTCATATCACCGTGGTATGGTGCTTTTAGTTCTTTCAAGAAGATACTCAGAAGGGGAATCACTGAGTCACATGAAGCCTTTAGTTCTAATTTTTAGAGGAATCTCGACACTGAGGCCCACATTGGTTGCACCAATCTACACTTCTACTAACTAGGGAGAAGGGTTCCTTTTTACCCTCCAGCGTTTGTTACTGGTTGATTTCTTGATGAGAACCATTCTTTTCTTGAGTGAGATGAAATAAAGCATGATAAACTTGAGACATTCCTAGGCAAATGGAAGCACCTTGAGACCATATGCCTAAGTGAAACAAATCAGGCACACATGTGCAAATATTGTATTGTCTCCCTGGTGTGGGAAAGCGAGTGAGTAAACCAGGATCAACATGTACAATACATGTTGTGAAACAGGAAAAAAATGTTCAAACGGAAAGAGGATCTGGGCAGGAGGAAAGGGGGAAGGAAGACAGAGAAAAGACAAAAATGATAGAAGGATAAAATGGAAACAATGCTTTGTAAATAAGGAAGGGAAGAGGGGTTGATGAGAGGAGAGAGGATTGGGAAAAAAAGGAATCAAAATGTATTCTATATAGATAAAAAATTCCCTAAGATGAATAGATATTTCTATATTTCTAACTATATCAATAAACTTATTTTAAAATAAAAGTCACACAAAACAGCAGAAAATTTAATTGAGAAAAATGGAAAATAACATCATTTCTAGATACATTTTATAATGAGCTTCACAGAATAGATAGAAATGGAAAAGCAATTCAGGGGATGCACTTTGCATAAAGAGAGAAATGTCACAAACTGCTCAAAACAGAAGCAAATAATATTAAACCATTTGTGTTTTGGGCTAGAATGTGGTCAGGGAAAGAGGCAGTGAGATGTGAAGGGCTCAGAAGGACAGACTTGGACAGGTTAATAAAATATCAGAAAGATATAATGTATTTGTCCTCAGATTTCTCAAGGGAATCATGCATACAGCCTTTCAAACAAATCTACTACTTGATTTAATTTACGTTTAAAAAATCTTTGTGATAACCTGTGGGCATGATCTATAAGAAAACAGATAGGAGAAGAGAACAGGGGCTGATTTTCAATATCGAGGGAGCAAAATAATGATAAACAAAGTGTATTTGTGTTGATCAAGAACCCTATTGATTATGTAGATCAAGAACCAAGAAGATACAAATTTGGCACCAGCCCTCAGCGTATCACCCACCAAAAGAAAGAAAGGGTGCTTTCCAGCTGTCATGAGAACAGCTGACTTTTTCTATTGGATTCAGTTTCTCTGTCTTCTTAATGCCCAATGAAACTTCAAATGAGGCTTCGAAGAAGATACTGTTTCAACATTCTAGAAAAGTTTAAAAAAGAGCGCATTCAATAATTAAACATGCATGTGATACATCAGAGTACAAAGTGTTAAAGGTTAGTTTTTTAATGTTTTTTTACAATCGTTGCATTTTCAGAAAATGATTTCTAATCATATGGACTGGCCAAGACTTACTGTAGTTTCCAGTCCAGAACCAAGAATGCGCAAGGCAGTTTATGTCAGGAGACATGGTGATCAAAATGCTGCCCGCCGTTTGGCAGTTACGTGGTGATGTGAGCGTCTTAGCATTTCTTAGCTTATATATATATGGAAGTAGTAAGGACAGTGTTTCCAAAGATGTTGTGGAGGTCAAGTTAGACTACATTAGTTAATGACTATCTTAGCACACATAGAAATTACTTAGTGTTATTTATACCATTAGTTACAAATCACCTAGACTCCCCTCAGCTTCATCCCAGTGGAAAATTATTCCCCAGCACAAAGCACATTTATGTAATCAAACAATGACACGCCACTTGGTGCTAATTTTTTTTCACAATGCTGAACAGTAAAGATGATTTTACCCATTACGTTACATTTTATAATGTCAATTTTCCATTTCTTCTATAACGAATTTGTTCAGTTAGTTCAGTGTTTCTTTTTCCCTTCAAAATTCTCTAGATTTGAAGAACACGTCTTAGACTAATTTTTGAGATGTTAGCAAGTCTATATCTATGCTGGAAAAGCTAAGGGAGAATTCATTTTCTTTTCTTTTCCAGCAATTAGAGACTGCCCAGATTGGTTGGTTTTCAAAAAGTTTCTTCCATGTTCAAAACCAACTGGGTTGCATTTTTATAAGTATTTGTTCCATAGACATGTCTGCTCTTGCTCTTACTTTGCTTCTTTCATCCATATATGAATATTTTTATGATGAAAATGGGCTAGGCTGGATAAAGCCAATAAAATAATCTCATTTTAAAGTCTACTGATTAGCAACCTTAACTCCACTGAAACATTAATTATCTATTAACATAAAACCTAGTATATGGAAATGCAGGATATGAACATGTTTTGGTAATTCGGTATAATACATTATATGTACCCACATGAAACATTTTCATAATAATAACCCCTTTTTGGTACAGATTTTAAATTTATTTAAAAATGCATTTCAATGCCACTTTCTTATCTCCTTGTGAAATATAGTGTGAAATATCTTTATGAAATGTTATAAATTGTAGAAAACATATTGTCAGATAAAATAACTAAGGCTTATTAACAAGCAAAGTTGCAAAGTTTAAATTTTAACACAAGTGTTCCTGTTATGTGTTTGTTACTCAACAATGAGAGTTTTTTTATGACATTTAAATTTTTTTTCTGAAAATACATGCTTAGTATTTCTTTCTACAAAAAAATTTAATTAAACACACAATTGATTTTGAGAAAAATACCTAAAGAAAATGTTTTGTCTCCCAGAAATCACATGTAAAATGTGTTTCTTGAGATTTCATCTTTGAATTTTAGAACTTTCACATATTTAAGCACAAATATTTGCCACATTTTTGTATAGAAGGAATGACGTTCAATAGCTACTCATGCTTTTGGAGATATATATATATATATATATATATATATATATATATATATATTCCAGATACTAGAAAATGATTTGTTGAATAGAAATTGGTAGATAAAAATAGATAATTGAAATTTATTAAATATTAACTCTATACAAAATTTTATCAGTACATACTATATAATGTTTTATTCTAACACTGAGATGTTTTATAAAATACAGTGTGATATTATTTCATTATAACATCCTTCTCCTATCAAATATTTTTCCATACCAATAGAGTAATTCTGACAAGTGTTACTGAAAAGTTGTTTTAAAAAAAGAAACAAACAATCCTAACGAAACCCCTGAATAGACAAACAACAACAACAATAAAGGAAACATAAAATTCAAAGTATCAGGATATTGGTAACTTTTTTTTGCTTTTGAAAAATATCTGATATACATGACTTACAGGAGAAAGTTTATTTTGGTTCAGTTTCGGAGCATTTAGTCCATGACAAACTGGCTCCAAGGAAGAAACATGAAAAAAGGGATAAGCAGAAGGAAACTTCTCAGATCATGGAGATGAGTAAAAAGAGAAAAACATAGAAGAATCAGAGAGAGAGAGAGAGAGAGAGAGCGCCAGACACAACAATACATACTTTTCAGTCACACCTCTGTGACCTTCCTCCTTCAAGCAGGCCACACCTTGTAATATCACACTTTCCAGTGAATTTTTGAAAGGTTAATCTAGTGTTGAATATAGTGCTTTCATGAGACAATCCACTTTTAGAAGCTCCACCTCCAACCATAAGAACCTTTGTGGTGATATTTTGTATCTAAATCATAAAAGAAGATGAGAGCTTGGAATTTAGCTCAGCAGCAAGAACACCTTCCTGGAAAGTTCCAGGGTGTGCTTTGGATCCCTGGCACAAAAAACAAACAAACAAACAAAAAAAACAACAACAACAACAAAAAAAACTGAGCTAGTAAAAGAGGATGAGAAAAGGTGCATCTTCACTCTTGGTACTAATTAACTTTAGTAATGGTGTCTCAAAGATACCCATTTATTCAAGAAAATAAATAACCAGCTCTGGCAAAGGATCACTTCATCTTTTATCCATAGATTTATTAAAAATAATTTAAAAGTTTTATATTATAAAATATTTAATAACACAACCAACAAAAATTAAAATGATTTAAAAATACTACCTAAAACTAAATCCATAATCCTCCATTTAGGTAAATCAGCATTAAAATTTTTAAATTGCAATTCATATGCTAAAAAAGAAAAAGAAATTGCTTAGAAAATTGGTAAAATCAAGCGAAAATCCTTGAGCATTGTGAAATATGAAAAGGACCACATGAGCATCCAGATTTGAAAAGCATATGGTATTTGAAAGTTAAAATCCAGTAAGACAGTAAAAAGAGCAAACATGATATCCAGGAAATAGTAAAAGTGAAATTCAGGTGTAGGATTGATGTATCAAGAGAACAGTAATGATTTCAGAGGAAGATATTGGAATGTCTATTATTTTGCAGAAGGCAAATATTTCAGATCAAGAAAGTAAATATTTTCAACATAAAGCATCCTTATTATTCTAATAAAATATCAAATTATATGTAAGGACAATTATATAAAAGATGAAAGATAAGTTCCTGATAAAATTCAAAGAGATCCCTGCAATTTACAGGTAAAAAGTCATATCTGGGTTTGAGTCTGTTAGAAGAGTAATATTCTCATACAGTCCTGCCTATCTCCACTCATGTTATCTGAAAAACACATAATACACCCAGTGGGTATGATTTTTCTACACAGAATCCATTAATATTTGACATTACATTACATATTTATCTATTCATATACTTTAGTTTTATGACTTATAAATTAAATTTCTGAAAGGCAGAAACTTACTTTGATTTTAAGTAGTTGTGTTCCTGGTACCTAAAAATTGCCAAGAATTAATGCATACTTAATAAATTGTAAACTGAAGAATAAATAAATCAATAGGAAAGATTCCCCAGAGTGTAACTACATTCAATGAATATTGAATCCTTGTAGGCATTTTCTTAAAAATGATTTCCAGTCTTACAGGAAAAAAATTTCTTCTTTCTCTTTTCTTTCTTGGTTATGTATCATTTTCTGAAGTCATAAAGTAAGAAATACTTTTGATACCAAGAAGATTTTATCTCACTCAGAAACCTATATTTAGATGAGTAATTCTTAAAAAGATTTGCAAAAGTTTGTCTTCTAAACTTCTTCCATAGAAACTTTGTTAAATACCTCAAATTATATTTCCTGCAATGAGTAAAGTGAATAATCTAGCCACAGAAGACTTACAGGAAATCAGATGCCATTGAGAAATTAAGTATTTTTAATAAAAGCTTGAAGTATTTTTTAAAACATTTTCTATTGTTTGATCTGTAATATAAACATGCTTGTCTGGATATTAAGAAAGTGAGCAACTTGAAAAAAAAAAATAAAGAACAACCTAAAGGTCACAAGCAGATAAAGTTAAGTCAATGATATTACTTTGCTAACAATTTTGAGACATCCCCAGTGTTATAGCACTGAGAGGTAAGTTTTTTTATGAAATGAGAGCATATACTAGAATAATTGTGTCTAAAATTAGAAGCCTACACATTCAGAAGATTGTAATATTCTAAATATGACCCCATTATTTTATGTAGTAGAATTTTTAAGATCTGTAATTATTCAGTGTTCTGTTCATTGTGCTATCTTCCAGGAAACAAATGTAATTCCCTTGTTCAGAGCAAGACATATCAGTTAGAGAACAAAATCATTTAAAATAAAAATTAATGTTTTTGATGTAGTTTACCAATCAGTATTTTTGGAGGTTGGAGGGATTTCTAATTTATTGTATGTTTAGTAATGGTGATATTAATTATCATTACTGAAGACTTTCATATATTTGTATGTTTTACATAGAAAATAGATTTGACACAGAAAATTCTTCATAATTTTATTCTTTTTCATAATTTTAACATTCATTGAATATGGACTTTTTTTCTAATTTCTACTTTAGCTTCCCTGCATAGAACAGCATTATAAAAATGAAATTATTTGTCCTATTTAAAACTGCATAAATATATGAGAGTGGTGATTTCACCTTTTGATAACTAGTTGTATTATTAATTTATTATTTAGAAATAGTCTGTCTTTACTTAATCCCAAAATTTGTTCTCTTTTTTGCATTTTTATCAAAAATTAGATCAAAATTGAGGAATACAATCCTAACAGTTCCTGTATTATTTTAAAAGTTTGTCTCTGTTTTTCAGACTATTGTTTTCTTAGGAAATAAAAACCTAAAGTAAATGCTCAGAATGTTAAATCTTTTTGATAATGTGTGCATCACTTTACACTTTGAATAAATGCTTCCCCCACATATATTGCTTAATAATGTAAAATTATGTAGCAACATTTGCATTTTAATACAGAATAAAGAAAAATATTTGGTGTAATACACTATGAAACATGACTGTAATGAATGTTGATTTTGTTGATATTTGTTAATAACTAATATATTTGTATATTAACAATAAAATTAACATAATTATTTCATAGAATCAACTCCAAGAATATAAGAAAAGCATGGATTTATCTTCAAAATTGGATTTCTTAATACTAAAAAAACTTATGTTTATATGTAATGTATGAATTAATTTATATCGTACATTTAATTCTAGGGAAAAATTCAAAAACATTTATAAATGAAAAATAAGAGATTTTTACTCTGTAATTTTGCGCATATGAATGAATTTTCTTTAGCTCCTACGAGTTGGCTTAGGCTTACAAAATAAAAGGTTTAAATACTGAATAAATTAAAATTTCATTAATTTTTCAAACAAAATTTCACAGAATTCTGAAATTTATTTTAATTTAGTTATATTGGAAAATAAAGTCAAAGTTTCATATTGAACAGCATATGTTTCATTTGTTTTTGTATTTCACTTTTCATTTGTTACATTGCACAAATTGACTCCTTGGAAATGCAATTTAGTAAGCCACAATGAATAGGTAACATTATTGAAATATTTAAAGTTTATAAAATTAATACAATGACAGAAACTGAAAAACTATTTTGATCTGGGCACTTTTAGCGAGTGTTTCTAAAGCGTCTTTGATTATCTAAATTTGTGAAGCGCAGTAGTTATTTTGTTAAGGCTCAGCTGTCAAGCACAGTGTCAGCAGAGGTTGGCACCAGCTTCTCTAGTGCGCACCACTCTTCCCTTGCACAAAAAGAGACGCCTTCGAATAAAATCTCAGAGTTGTGATGATAAAACTTTAATTTCATGCCCTGTTTCATTTTTTAGCTTCATTTAATTGCTAAGAAGGAGCGAAAAGCATTTTGTAATTTAATGTGTTCAAGGTACTGGTGAGTATCTGACATGCACATCTCAGGCACAAGACGAAAAATAAAGGACTATTTTTTTTTGGTACTGGGGCTTGAATTCAAAGCACTGGAGCCATGAGCTATATCCTCAGCACTCCCTAAAAAAGAAGTTTTGAGTTAAAAAAGGTCAAGAAGGAGACCAAAACAAAGAGGGAAGATGACACTGGGCCTGAGGCAGAGGCCTCCTATTCCTCACTTGCGTATTTCTTGGCAATAGCTAATATTGAACTCCTGTAACTTTTTCTAAGAAATTACTCCTGAGTTATTTAGTCTTCACAGTCAATGTGTACCATAAAAGGAAATAAAATAAAATAAAATAAAATAAAATAAAATAAAATAAAATAAAATAAAATAAAATAAAATAATAAAATAAAATAAAATAACAGAAGGAAATAAGAACCCACATATGATATATATATATATATATATATATATATATATATATATATATATATGCTATCTGATATATAGGACAGGTTTGGTACTAATCTGGTTTTTAGATGATATTTTGGACACGTTTGTCCAGAAAAGCGGAATTAATAGGACATATACAGATCTCTAAGAAGAGATTTATTGTAGAAATTAGCCTAAGAGGTAAAAACCAGAACACTGATGACCAAGGGCAGGACATGGATGTCCCAGGTTAGGAAGAGAAATGTTCCTGTTCTTGTGCCTTTCTGTTGTTTGTGCTCTTCACATATTGGCAGGTTACTGCCCACAGTGACTAGGCTGGAACTTCTATACCCAGTTTGACTCCAACGAGTCTAGAAATACACTCATAGATTCACTCAAAATAGTGCTTTTCTAGCCAACTGTGCATGTCTGCAGCCAGTGAGGTTGACACACATGATTAACTATCACATAGAAATTTTGCTTTTAAAAATTTTTAAATTGTTTTATATGTGAACAAATATATTTTGCTTATTTAATATACTTATATGTAGCACATATCCATAAATTTCTTAGTTGATGTAATTTATGTACAATGATTTTGATGGCTTATATTTTAGAACTGTATACACGTATAACTGCATGTATGTTTTCTTGTCAGTTCATCAAACAGAATACTTTGTGCTGTCATTGTTTGTTCATCTTTTATGCTTCAATTTTGTAACTTGTGCAACTACTAAGATAATGACATGTAATTTATCAACTAGTGATTTCTATTATTTTTTAACATTCTGTATGATTTGTATCCTTTTTTTCTGTTTTGCTTTTTCCTCTAAAAAAAAAAAATTTAACCAAGTTCCTATCATAGAAAAGAGAAAATTTTTAGCACCTACTATGTTTAATGGTTTGTAAATTTTAATTTTTATTGTTTAATAAAAAACTGAATACTCCTTCAATTTGGAAGAATTTGGAAGCTATTTTCTTGAAATGTAACTAGAACAAGTAACGCATAACAAGCGTACAGTTGAGAAACTTGAATATAATCATATTGGTACAAATGAGACATTGTGAAAAATGAATCTTAAGTGTGATTTTTTAATTTAATTTTTAAGAAGTTGATAACAGATGTGCTATTTCAAGTTTAGAAATTGGAATAAAATTTAGAAGTCAAGGTAATGGCTCAGAAAAATGATACTGACATATTTGTCTATTTGACTCTGAATCACAGTGAAATTTAAAAATATACGAAGAGTGCATATTTGTATTTGAACTCTACATGTGGACATAATGAACAATATGTTCTTATTGATTAAATGAAACACTTGAAAATTCTGGTTTCTTTTGTATCATTGTCATAGCTGTACACCTGTATGTCACTGTGAATTATATTCACATATTATAAATATGTATTACGTGTGTGAATGTGCCATCTATATATTAGCTGTATCTATTAGGACTATAGTATGAAATAAACATAGCACTGAAAATCAAAATGTCTTATACAAAGATTCTTACATCATTTTCCTTTCCTATCTCAGATCACATGTTTTATTAACTCATTTTTATGAGCAGGAAACCTGTACTCAATTTTTTCTGTGGCACAGTTTTACATGTTTTTTACTTTGTGGTCTTCTTTCTTATTAATATTTTTCTCAACTGATTTATTCATTATTTTGCATGATACTTTAAGTAGTCCAAGTAAAAATTACTTTATCTTTATAATACCGAGTCTTTTTTGTTGCTTATTCCCAAGGACAGTAATATAAATAAATGTCCCATTCTTCCTATTGGGAAACGTGGACATATATTTTACAAGAACTTTGGAGATAATATCTTTTCTGTTAACACTAAAGTACTCAAGAAAGGAAAAAGAAAAAAATTGATTCTTTATAGTCCAATACAATGGAGACATAAAGAAAGCTAAAAAGCCAGACAGCAAATCAAAGTGAGAAACAAGAACTGATCATATAGTACAATTAAGATTCAAAATAGGCTGATCGTGGGCAGAAATGATATAGTGATCAATGTATCAGTTTCCTCTCCATGGTGTCGTCCAGTGTGCACAAAAGACCAGCCGGATGCCTCTCTTTAGTACTAAATTCTGAGTCCAGGGCTCCTGGCTAGTCACACATCATAGGAAGATGTGAAACATCTGCTGCTTACACCTGAGAAAGCTAATTAGTGTATTAAATTCTTAAAAGCGATGGGAAAACAACGCTGAGGAATCAGACTTCCCCCAGCAGAGGTGTAAGCTGCTCTAAAGGATGAGTGTGAGCTGTGAGCTCAGTGAGAGGGAGCGAAGGAAGGCAGGACTCTCCTCCCTGCCACAATTTCGAGTCAGATACACAGACAAAATGCTACAGCAAAGGAGAATGAAAATTTCCACTTTATTTTAATTGGTGATATTATTTAAAATAAATTTATATCTTCTTAATATCAGGAATCAAACTCAGGATCATGAGCTTGCCAGGCAGGCACTTATGCCACTGAGCTATATATCCAGCCCACATTCATACCTATTTGTGGCAAGAGTACTGAATTAGATTTTTATTGTATAAAATACAGATATATGCTTATATATACAAAATTTACCCTTGATTATTTGTCAGCATTTATTAAGTGCACACCTGAGCTGTTAATTCAGGCCTTGATGGAGAGTCAAAGTTCTATATTCTTAAAATTAGTTTTTGCTTTGTTTTAATTGGGCAGTTTTCACACTGTTGAGACAAAATATCCAATCCCATCAAATTTAGAAGAGAGAATAATTTGGTTTATGGTTTTGAAGTTTTAGTCTACACTTCACTGGCTTTGAGGGAGGAACACTGAAGTTGAAAGGAAAGGCAAAACAATGCTGTTTACCTCAAGGTAATCAAAAAATAAAATAGAAAAATAGTCCTTAACATAGTCAAGTGACGATTACTCCAACTGTCACAGACTGTCACCTACACCGGCACCGCTCCAGCGCCCAAGTCTTCCTGTACTATGACCTATTCCCTCTGGCTCTCCTCATCCTCAGACTAAGCCAGGAAATGCACGCTGGGCTTTCTCGGGGCGCCAGCTTTTAAACAGCAGAGCGTGGGACTTCTCACCTCATTGGCCTGTGGGCCAGTTCTTTGTAATAAATCTCCTTGTGCACGTGTGCACACACAAACACATCCTCTCACAAGCACTGTTACTTATTTTTCCCTGTGTGTCAGTACATTAAGGATAATTGTACAAAATCTTGGAAGGCAACTGTTTATTCTGGGTAGGAAGTTTCACATTCTGTATATATACATATATGATTCTAAATTAGAAATGTCTGAATCATTGTTGGGTTCATTTTAAGTAAACCTGACTATGCTGTTACCCAGACATTTAGCAAAACACCAGTCTAAGTGGTATGAAGGTATTAGTTACAGATGTTTAACATTAAAATCAGTGATTTTGATAAAAGTATATTGACCTCCATACTGTGATTGGGCCTCAAACTGATACAGAGCATGAAATTCCAGATTCCTGAGTACAATGAGCAAAGAATTACAAGCATACACCCAATTGTAGAAGGAAAGACAGTTAAAATTATTGAAGCTGAAAGGGAAGCTATGCTGAGAGCAAGTAACTTCATGCGAGCAGAAACAAAAAGTGGCATGAATAAGGAAAGAAGTGGTGCCAGGAAGAATAAGGGAGAAAAAAAAGGTAAGTCGGGCTTTTGGATTTCAAGGATTTACGCCCCTCCTAGGGCATCTCTCAGCAGATCTGTCTGGACATGATTGACAAATCTGAGTGACAAAGCACTGAAGGATGTCTAGTGACAGTGCAGGTCACTTCCCCATCATTTACAGTGCTTTAATTACATGCATGGCATGCTGTCCCTGTGAATGAATCATTAGTGAATTTTGAATGGAGGAAAGATGACTATAGGTCAAACTACTGTATCTATCCCACGTGTGCTCTGACCTGGAGCTTTAGAAATTTTCTGAGTCATTACTTCTACTTCTCAACACAAGGAGGATCGGCCCTCGGTGTTGCTCACGTTGAGGTAAATAGAGTGTGGACCCACAGCCTCAACCGTGCTATCTGTACAACTCCAATCTGTTGAAATCATAAAATGAAAAGACAGGTCCCCTGAGAAATAGGTAACTACCACCAGTTTGCCTTTGGATTCCAACTGTAATCTCAGCTTTTCCCTGTCTCCAGAATGCCAACATGCCCAGCAAATGTCATACTTGTCCCTGCAGTCACATGAGTCAATTCCTTAAAATATACATCGCTCTACATCCATATACTAGTAGTTTTTATAATCAAGAAGGCCCAATTATAGCATTGTACCTTTGTGATACAGATATTAGGACATGTTATTGTAGACAGGGTTATGTCTTCCTTTTAAAACATGTACACACATGCACACACAAACATTCAAGGTAAGAAAAAGAGAAAGTGATCATATATATCATCTTTATCCCTTACTGAAAAATACTACAGTTCATATCCATGTGAGTATTGATTAAAGTACATGTCTTGGGAAGCACAATTTAAAAATAAGAGTCTCATTGTTTGGTAGTCTAATTTTCATATTTCTTTGGTACTCTTACTTTTGTTGTTTCTCATAAAAGTTTTCATTTTTTAATTAAGTTTATTGGTACATTTTAGGTATACATAATGATAACATTCACCATAGGGAATTTGTACCTGAACTTGAGACATTTCTAGATAAATGGATGCACCTTGAGACCATACTCTCAAGTAGAATAAATTGTACATTCATGTGTAAGTATCACATTGGTGCAGGCATTGCTATTGGATTTTCACTCCAGGAGCACAAAACATTCTCACTTTTGCCTAACAAGTTTTTTTCATAGAATTTGATCTTTCTACTTGCATGTCATCCAAGATCTCCAAAGAGGTTCTCCTCAAGCGGGTATAGAAGAAGCGCAGTACATTGGTAGGTGCTGACTGGGGCTTTTAGCTCACCTGCTCTCGGGTTATTGCTTGATTTGAGGAAGTGGTAGTAACTACAGGGCCCATCTGCTAACCCATGTGACCGACAGCGCATGACGGCTACCTACTTGGAGAAACAGACATTCATCTTCTGTCCAAACATGAAATTGGTGAGGTGAATAACAGCCCAGTCCACAGCAGAGCTGTTAGCCATCCCTACCATAGCAGCCCCAGGCCTGCTTTCCATGAACGTCACCTTCTCCACGTCGCCGCACAAGTAGAGGTCACGGAAGACTCTGTGACAGTTTGTCTTAGTTTGATGCAAGCTGTAGACCATAAGCACTGGGTCACTGGCAAGGGGGCCATGATTTTTATAATTTTGTATCTCTCTGTTAAATCGGAATTAGCAAATCGATGCCTGTCATTTGCATTTCTTTTTTTCTCCAGATTTTGTAAAACTGTCTTTGAAATGCAAATTTTACTACTGTGATTAAATAAAAATATAGTTCCTGAAAACTTTATAGATATTTCCCTAGTTACTTCTCCAATTAACATAAATTCTAATTTGACGGAAAACTTTGGCTAAATTTCCTTTCATTGTAAACCAGAGTGAAGTGATGTCATGTTTTCATACAGTCTTGTTTTAGGTTCCATTCAAACTATTCAAAGCATGTTTTTATGTAATCTAATCAATTTCAGATAATGTGCAAGTAAAGATTTATAATATGGAACATTATATAACTTGTGAAAACTATGATATTTATGGAGGTAAATTGCCTATTCCACTTCCTTTCATAAAAATTATTTGAATATGCAGTTTTATTCCTGACAATGATTGTATTGAACTAAGATGGCTAATAAATACAACATTAAAATCTGAAAATTGTGGAAGAGTTTTATTGGTATCAGAAAGCTCTCAAGTAATGAACAGTGTTGTAAACAACAGGATAAATATTAAGAGGTCAAGAAAGGAAAAATTCAGTATGTGGCAGAGCTAACCGCTTTCACCATGGCTTGAGTCACAGAGAAGTAGGCAGACTCAGTACACTCTGCTAATAGGTGTCTACAGTGCTTGCTTAAAAGTGTTTAGGACCCTAACAAAACAAAACATAAATCAAAGTTTAACATCTTCCAAGGAGGAGATGGCAAGAAAACCAGTTTATAGTGGAAAAATAAAGAAAATCACTGTAACATAAGGATATATTAAAATAAGAAAATATTTTACAAAGAGTCAGAGATTCAAAAATATTTCAATTAACATTAACTATAATCATCTTTCATATAAAATAATGTTATCTATGCCCTCAAATTATCTGTAGTTTCACATAAAATTTAGACAATCCAAATAAGGCATATATAAAATACATGAGTTGTCATTAAACTAAGTGACAAGATAGTCTTCAAAAGTATGTCTACATCTATCTACCTCCGAGTCTCCACAACTTTTATGCACATTTTATTCTACATATATATATATGCTATAAAATAATTTTATTAGTATATTTAAAGTGATAACTTGCGCAACAAATTTTTCAGCACATAGATAATTTAAGTAATATTTACATGAGAACTCCAGAATATAAAATTAAACAGTAAATGTAAATCATAAATGAGTTTCCACAGACTTTAAAACATTGAAGAAAGAATTAGTAGTCTGTAAGATAAATAAAAGAATATATACATTTCTGAGTTTAGACATTGTTATATAGTTAATTTAAAAAAGGAGCCACAAATAATGATCCATGTAGCAGAAATGACACTGTGCTCCTTAATACAATGAGAGATACTTGGGGCATAAATGTTCACTGAAGACACAATGATAGATTACATTCAAAATATATGACAAATTACACAGAAAATATTAGACTAATAAACACTATATTCCAAAGAATAATAAAGTACTTGAATTTCCAAACTAGTAAAAAACTATAATTTCACACATCAAGATTGAGTACACTTCTCAGGAAGTACAAGGCTGAAGTGGTGTACCAGGGCAAGTAAGAGAATATTCCTAGTTTTATGACAGTGTCTTATTTGACTAATCTGTTCACTTTATAATTCACTACGTTATACACTTATGCTTTGTGAGTTTTATGTATACCTTATGCATCAATAGTATTAACCAAAAAATAATATATTTTATTACAATCACTACTTATAATCTATATATGCATAACTGAAATATTTAAATATGTACAATTGACAGTACCAAAATATTATGTATGAAATATCTGTAAGAGAAGTACAAATAATAAAATACTATTGCTTATTTATCTCTCATTCCACAAAACATTAACCATCTTTCCTGGTAACAATTTCATATCAACATAGGAAGAATTA
This sequence comes from Dolichotis patagonum, assembly GCA_004027295.1. Taxonomy (NCBI): domain Eukaryota; kingdom Metazoa; phylum Chordata; class Mammalia; order Rodentia; family Caviidae; genus Dolichotis; species Dolichotis patagonum. The sequence goes on along the minus strand of PVJX010011525.1, from coordinate 35,222 downwards.
CTTTTACTCTATTCTTACTTGTATACTCTCATTCTACAAGGTCCACAAAGAGAAAGTGCCTGCACAAAATTTAATGAATTCCTTGAGATTTTGCCTATGTTAAGAATATAACCTCCAAGAATTCACCCCTTAATCCTCAGTTCTAACCTCTCCTACCCTCTCCATATTTTACCCTCATAGAGGAGAAAAATTCACAGATATTATCCGGTTTGTCTTTTAAACATCCACAAAAGTGAATATTAAAAATAATTGTATTGTTTTTCAAGAAATTAGAGAAAGCTTTGCAACTTCTTCTAGACATTAAGTGAAAATTACATTTAGAAAAGTCAAATCTCAAAATCATTACAGTAACTTAATAATCTTCATTAAAACTTTAATATTAAATCTTGACCTTAGGTATGCAAAAGATCAGAAGTTAAACAGATAAAATTATCAGTTGTATGCTAAAGAGCAAATTAAAGCAAGGACAACTGTAGTAACTTTCTGCTCTGACTTGTTGTATATAATTATTAAACTGTTCTTCCACATAATTTTAGATGATAATGATATAAAATCTTAGCTAAATGCAAAAGGGGCAAAAGGTTTTTTATTGTTGTTCTTTGTCTGCATGAAAATGTTACCTTTTTAAAAAAAAAGTTCATTGTTCCAGATGAGGTCAGACTGTAAATCCAAAGATTCTTTTTGATTATGCAAAGTGTGAATTAACCACTTGAGATTTGGACAAAGGGGTTTCTGATTCTTCTATTCTCCTTTAGTGATAATTGCTTTAACAATTTGCACTCTAGTTTGTCTTCAGAAAATCAGCTTTCTAAATTAGTTGTCTACTGGCAGTCCTCAGTGTACACAGTGTCAAATTTGGAATTAACTGAAGTTCATTTTGAATCTAAAGGAGAAATTTCATTTTGTTTGAATTGCATGCCTGCCTGCTGATATATATTTTTAATTTCTGTATGCATATTAATCACCTGTTGGTTGGAATTTGCAGAATGATCCGTTAAATATTCCCTCCATTCATCATCGAAAGATGTAGTACTGGGGGTATAACTCAGCACCACAGCACTTGTTTGGCAAGTACAAGGCCCTGAGTTCCATTCCTGGTACTAAAAGAAACACAAAACAAAAACAGAAAGAGCAAAGACATAGAACTTCCTAGAATCAGTTGGTCAACATTAAAAAAAAGGATGCAAAATTATATTTGTATGATAAAATAATTGTTAAAATGTGTTAACATTCATATCTGGATCTTATTCTAGCACTGCTATTTAAATTATAAAGTGTATTCATTTAGTTATTTCCATAAACATATGAACTATACTGATATTATGAATTTTTTAGAAAATAATTGGCTTGATTTGAAATGTGTGGCAAAATGAACCTTTAATAGTTATACAGATGATTGATTTTTGGATTCCAACTCTTTTCTTCTCCCCTGTTACAGTCAAGATTTAATGGTGAAATAAAATGAAGTATGCAAACTTGAAAGCTCCTGAGTATTTTTATAGAAACTTACTTAGTATTTACATCAAATGTGGGTGTTTTAAGTTGCATAGTTATATAACCAGAAAAGGCAAACTGGCCCTGTACTAACCCTTTGAATCACTGTGTTCTTGGTTTTCCTGTATCTTATTCTGTATTTCTCTCTAATTTGTATTAATAATGACTACTCAGATAGTTTACCTTCTCAATGTTTTGAAACCTTACTATAATACTTGGCATTGTAAAATTAAAATATTAATAAAAGAAGTTTAACTATCTTCAGATAAGTGGAAAAATGAATCTTTGAGTCTGAAGTACATAGCTAATCTTAATTTCCTGCTGTAATTTTTTATAATCCTTCAACTAACAATGCGTAAAAGTCACCTTTCATAGTTGGCAAACATGTTGATTAATCTAGCTTGATGATGTATAGAAATGGACAATCCGTGTAATCTAATGCAGAAATCTGACTATTGATGCAAACTAAGTATTGAATGAAATTGTTATGTTAATTCATTTTATTAAGCTTTTTTTCTCTGTAAAATATCCAAGATACTTATCCAGGCAAAGTAGCACCAGCTATTATTTCAATGTCATACAACATTTTAAAATTTGACATAAGCTATCAAATTCAAATTTATGGAAAGCAAAATGACACAGATTCTTTCATTTATGAATGTTGTTTCACTAATGAGAAAAGTTTTTCCTCATAAAGTGATGATGATCTTGTTTTGCATATGAATAAAGCTGTCCCTTAATTTATTCTCTTTAATAGTATGTTTTGAAAGATATTTACTATATAAAGAAATGTGAGCTCATGGATTTTAAATTTGTGTGACATATAATAACACATTTGTTTAATTATACAGTTTTACTTTGAGGAAGAACATTGGAAATTATTTTAAAAATTCTAGAATGTATTGATTGAATGCTGAAGTAAAAGGATAATGAAATGAATATTCAGGTTTGCCTTTTGTTTGTAGAAATTGATGGCATTTAGAAAACTGTTTAACAATTAAAATGATTTATCTTTTAATTCTGAAATCAGAAGGGAAAAATTCTAAGAAGCACTAGTGGAAAATCATGAAGCTGCACTCACAATGTTGAGTTGGCATTCCTAATACATAGTACTGTACTGTGTGATTAAATGTGGAATTGCAAACACCTACTTAGACATCAGTGAGAGACTGAACCTGTCCATTAATGAATTAGTATTTGGAGAAAATTGCTTATTAAGTGACCTTCACACAGTAGGGATAGTAAAGAAAGTAGAAGATTCCAAATATGTAATATCCTATTTCTGCCCCGCAACATTTAAAGATAAATGGAAATTCCATATGCTGCCAGGACCTTAAGTGCACTAAATAAGGGCTCACTATAATCATCAGCAATAGCTCAGTGGAGGCACTCATGCCCTCTACCTACTGAAAAGGGAATGCGGAAACCAGGGTGGTTTTTGTCATTGCATTTGTCTTTGCAAGATTTGGCGACAATTAGATTAGAAAGAAACTGAAACTATTTCAAGTGTACAAAGACTTGGACTCTATCATGAAGCATTCAGTCATGTCTAAATTTGGAGGAGCAGGGAAGGAAAATGAGCAGTTGGGAAAATTAACCTTCTAAGGATCTTACATTTCCATCTCTTAATTATCTGATGCAGAATAATCACTTTTTCCAAATCTACTGTGTTGTATAACAAGTAATGTCTGATACTGATGAAAGACAGTTTGTGATAAAAATGATGACTGTTTAAGCAGCTAAAGATGGCGGACCAATAAGCAGCAGGGTATGGAGCCTTGCTGAGAGAGAAAGCTCAGATGCCAGAATAAAACATCCTGGAGAGGTCCGGATAGAGGGAGGTGGATTCTCTTGACCATGAAGAAACTGAAGGGAAAAGAGCTGGTCAAACATGCCGTCCTGGGGCTATCATTAGAGAAGCTAAGATTAGCAGTCACTGTGCTCTCATGGAGCCGCCTGAATTCGCACCACTGTGACTGGTCTGAGCCACGCCGTGCAAGGAGCCGAGCTACCCATACACAACTTGCCCAGAGACACCACGAAATTGTGCTGCAGCTGTGCTGAAGTCTGAGGTCAGCCAGCCCAACTGAGAATGGAGCCAATGAGGGACCTGCATTAACCCAAGGTAAGTGCTGGGAATAAGACCTTCCCATGGGAAAGGGACCACCAACTGGTCGACATGTTGGAATTGGGCAGGGCAGGCCTGAACTAAGAATGGCAGTGATTTCAGTTGGTTTCTCCCCTCCCAGAACAGATTGGTGGGATCTGCTTGGCCTGGGTCACACCACTGGCCGGGATCCAATAAGTCCTCCCAAACCCATTCCCTATGTGCAGCACACACTAATGCAGTGAAGGCCCCCAAAGGTTGACTGGCCCATAGGGGCGGGGCCGGTATATGCTGCCCCTGTCTGCACCTCAGTGTCTGACAGCAGACTAGAGAGGGGAGAAATTCCTAGCCAGCACTCCAGAAGAACCAAAACCAACAAAGAAATGGGCTGGATCTCCACTATACACTTGTATGGAAGAAACCAAAAACATGACAGGAGAAAGAAACAAGAAAAATCCCCCATCCCCAACCCTGAGAATGTTGATACAGGAGAGGTAAATACAAAAGAGATTGAGGGCAGCAAACATGCAATATCAAAAACGGCATCAGCAGACATAAAGAGATATCTTCAGGACCTCGTAGATGAGCTCAACACTGAATTATTAATTCAAGTAATGCAAGATATAAGTAGATTAGTAAAAGAAATGTTAAGCACCTCTCAAGAAGACACAGAAGGAAGAATGGAGCAACACAAAAAAAGGAGACAAACATTCAATGAAGAATATAAAGAAAACCTAGAATACATGAAGCAGATTCAAACAGATTACCATGATATTAAAAACTCCAATGAAAGCTGGCAAAACTGCTTAAAAGAAACTAAGGATAGACTATCAAAACTTGAAGGCAGGTTTGCAATGTGTGATGATAAAAGGAAAGATCTCTTAAAAATAACAAGGAAACAGGCAGTAACAATACAAAGGCTAGAAGATGACAAGAGAATCTATAACCTAAGAATAAAAATGTGAGTGAAGAAGCAGGAATCAAAACAAAGGAATTACATAGGATATTCACAGAAATAATTAAGGAAAACTTCTCAAGCACGGGAAAAGGAAATGATATTCAGATGTGTGAGGCATATAGAACTCCAGCCACCTACAACTAAAACAGAGCTACACCCAGACATATAATAATCAAGATGCCAGAAATTCAATATAAGAACAGAATATTAAAAGCCATCGGAGAAAAGAAACAGATCACCTATAAAAGAAACCCATCAAAATCACATCAGACTTCTTGACACAGACCATTAAATCAAGAAGAGCTTGTAGTGAAGTAATCCAAGCCCTGAAAGAAAATAACCTCCAGACCAGACTGATGTACCCTGCAAAACTGTCTCTAGAAATTAATGGAGAAACAAGATGCTTCCATGACAAAGATGGGTGTTGGTGGTATAGTGGTGAGCATAGCTGCCTTCCATGACAAAGATGAACTGGGAGAATTTGTGACCACCAATCCAACCCTTCAGAGAATATTAAAGGACATTCTAGAGAGAGAGAGAAAAAAAATACCAGGATTTCAGAAACAGTGACAGAGAGGCCTCAATAAACAGAGCAGGCAGTGGAATGAAGAAGAAAAGAAGACAACCAATGGCAGAAAAACAGCATAGCAGAAATAAGGCAGAGAAAGTTGTCTATAATCTCTACCATAGATGGACTTGATACACTAAAAATCAAAACAAAACAAAACAAAACCAAACCAACAACAACAAAAAAAAACACAACAGGAGGTAGGGTCCGCCAAGATACTCTGTATAGGAAATGTAATTAACCTGAAAAAAGGTTAATGGACCAAAAATCAAATTCAAATATGAGAAAACAATGCTCTATGTGACAGGGAACCAGAGAGAAATAAGGGCAACTCGACCAGCACCTGCAGTTAGGTTGGAAAGACAGGATGCTTATGTGCAATAGAGAACTAGGTAAAGAAATACACCCCGAGATCAAGCCCAGGAGTGCGAAGTTTTGGAACCACTTAGGTAAATAGTAGGTTGTTCCCCCCAATCTAAAAAATGAGGGGTTTGGTGGGACCCAAAATGTGCAGCACCGTGTGGGAATGAAAGGGTAGGAATAGTCTAAAAAAAGGAGGCAGAGGATATTGTTAATAGTTTATCAAGATTTCCATTACTCACACCTCTCTGTTTGGATGGATTATATTCTGTTCCAGTTTGTCTATTTGTACTAGATTTGAGGGTACGGACAGCTCTTCTGAAAATAGTAGGATATAGTATGGTAATCATCCTTAATTTCCTATTAATTTAATCTGAAGCCCTGTGTAACTTACACTGTTTTATCATAACTGATCTTAATTGAATCTGGTTTGTTAGATTGCTGTTTTGTATTAACAGATTATATTGAAATCTGTTATTATTGATAGTATCAAGTCTAATAGTATAGGTAACCATACTGAAGATGACAAGACTCACTAGCATACCCCCTCTGGTTTGATTATTATCTGATTTTGAAGTTTTATACTGTCTACAATCTTTTGATTTTATTACTATTGTTATGTAGTGCTATATTCAATTATACTATGACTGATGATAATGACAATTCTATTTAAGATAACAAGAGACAACCCAGTAACCATTGTAGATCACCTTGTATGGTTTTATATGACTTTTTTGTTTCATGTTTTTTATAAGAATTTGTTTTGTCTTGCTATTTTTTGTCTTTCTCTCTAATACAGAAAAGATAGAAATACATATAGAGACTCATGCATGCATAAAAGCTATAAACAGCTTATGAGAACTGATTATATAATGCATGATTAAATGGAAAACTACTCTGAAGACAAAAAGACACTAAGCTACCCAGTGCTGATTCTGTGGCATCATGAAGTGAAAGCCAGCAAGACTATTATTATTTGTTCAAAGTGATTTTAGCCTGTCTTGTTTTGTTTAAATGTAGGAGTAATAAAACCTAAAATGTGTAATTGCTATGTAAAAAAGAGAGGAAAAGAAAGTGCTCTAAAGGATATAACTGCATGTATGTTTAAGTGTGTAAGATAGATGACCATATTACTAAGTTTTTGTTAGATCATTGAGCAGAGCTGTTTGCAGTCTCACTGTTTTAATGTATACTTTGTATGCTTTGATTTTGTAACTTGAACAACTATTTCCAGTATGACAGTATGTATTTTATCAAGTAGTGATTTCTTAATTTTTTTTTCTTTTCTTTTTTTCCTTTGGAATTCTGTATTGTTGCTACCTTTTTTTCTGTTTTTTCCCTCTGTAAATAAAATTTTTAAAAAAGAAAAAAAATTATGGCTTTTTAATTTAAAAAAATATTAAAGTGAAAGACACAAGTAAGTGTTTAGTGTTTGTCAGACTGTATTAACATTGGAGAAGATAAACAGTTGTCATATTTTAGTGCTCAATATACTGTATTAACCAATGATACAATGTAAAACAGATCTTTAAAACTTATTCATCTTGCAAAATGAAACTTTATACCCCCTTTATACTTTGTCCTCTCTCCCCAGTCCCTGAAAATTATTCTGTAAGACTGAATGTTTTTGGTGCTTTATAGAGTCAAGTCATGTAGTGTTCTTTTCTTTTGTTTCTCTCTTGTTTCACTTTGATAATATCCTTCAGTTTTTCCACATATGATCAGGTTGCCTGCTATTTTTTAAACTTCAATGAAAAGGCATGACATAAACATAGCATGTTTCTTTATGTGTTTATTTATTGACATACACTTAAGTTATTCCCATAGTTTTGGCTACCATATATTATAGTGAAATATACTTAAAAGTGGGAGGCCAGGGTTTAGCTCAGCCACATAAGCACCTGCCTGGCAAGCATGAGGTCATGAGTTTGATTACCAATACCAAGAAAAAATAAAAGAAAAAGAAAGAGCAAAAGAAAGAGAGAAAGAGAGAAAGAAAGAAAGAAAGAAGAAAGAAAGAAAGAAAAAAAGAAAGAGAGAAAAAGAGAAAGAAAGACATTCTAATTTTATCATACATATACACAAAAATTAGACTGTTGCCCCATATGGTAATTCTATTTTTAGTCTTTTGTACAACTGTGATGCAATTTTATGTACTGGCAACACCATTTTACTTTCCCAGGCAAAATTGTACAAGTTTCCATAGTTCCTAATTCTCCACATCATCACCAATACTTACAATCTCTACTCCTTCATTGTCATTGTTCTTTGACATCATAATTGTCCTAAAAACACGAGGTGATATACTAGAGTGGCTTTTGTTTTAATTTTCCAATATGTATGGAGAGTTCATTTGTTCTATGCCTTCAAACCACTTCAGAATTGAACTATTAGCTTTTGCTTGTAAGTCCACTGTGTAAAATGAACTAGAGAGAGGACATAATAAAAAAAGTCAAAACATTCTTCAGGTCTTTTGGCTCAAACATTCATAGTAACTGTGGAAGCATATAGTTGTTGAATATGAAACATTTAGAAGAAACATCATTAAGTATTTGAAATCAATTAGGATATTAGCTTCTACCTATTTTAATTGTGTATAACTGGTCATATGTACTTATTTACCATTTTTCCTATTTAGTATTTTCACATTGAAAATACTTTGGTATTTTTAGAGCTGTATTAGCAGTTGCTGCCTCATCTTTATTTTCTTAAAAAGACACTAGTTTTTCAGTGTATGTTGACACAAAGATTAGTCCCATTTCTAGGGTTAATACAGAAAAGAAAGGCCTCGTGGAGTACAGTTACTGATGAAGATCATGAAGTCTTGCTTATATTTGAAATAGAAGTTTTGTTGCTATTTTTGTTATTGTAAAATTTTTTCTCTGTCTTATTAGACAACAAAATTCTTGTGGAGAAGCAGCATGAGCCTTGCAGAAAAACACTATATTTGATTGCTGTATACTCACTCTGTGTGGAGTCCATCTCCTTGTAAGTATAGCAATTAGTATTTCTGCTAAACTAATCATGTCTAATTTGTGAACTGAAACATGATTTGAAAAAGTTTGAAATAATCTTCTCTGGGCCCACATTGGTAGTTTTTTTCTGTATAGATTTATTCTACCAAAGTATGATTCGGTATATTGGTATTAGTGATGTGGAAGCATTTACTTTAATAATAATTTCTGAAAATCAAATATGTATGTATTTATGGCAGCAGAGAATTGCTGAGTACACCTGCATGTCTCTTTTTCAAACCTTTTATGAGGCATAAAAATCTGTATGGTAAAATAGTTGTCTGACTGCAAAAGCAGCAAAGGAAACTGACTGGAACTTTCCAAATGCTACTGTTACCTAAAAAATAATAAAAGATTTATAACAAAACACATCATGATGTAAACTAATGGAAACTTATCAGCAGGAGGTTTAGAGTTATATATATATATATAACTCTAAATATACATATATATGTATATATAATGGCAGGATCACTTACATACTAGAGTAAGAGTAACATAACAATTTTATTTCTGAAAATAAGAAAACTGACTCTTTCTCTTTCTAGCTTGGTTTGAAAATTTGGATGAAGCAGATAACCAAGTGTACAGTTCCATGTCTCATAAATACTGTCACAAACTCTCTATAATTTCCTCAGTAAATCTCCTGATTGCTTTTCTCCATTTGACACCACATGGTAGACAGATAGATTCCAGGTACTTATGTATTATGAGCAAAGAGTAGCAAGTGTACACCCAGTGATAAAAGAAAAAGCAGTTATGTATATTGAAGATAATAAGAAATGCTAATGTGACAGTTCCAAGCCAGCAGAAGAAAAAAAATGTGGCACAAAGAATAAGAGGTGTCAGGGCAACAAGTAAATAAAAAGCACAAAAATAAATCAGGCTTATGAACACACACTGTGTCGACCAGGTTGTCCTTGAACTCACAGTGATCCTCTTGCCTCAGCCTGCCAAATGCTGGGATTACCACTACACCTAGTCTGTGTTTATTTTTGTCTTTGTGAAACAGGGTCTTGCTATGCAGTTCAGGCAGGCCTTAAACTCACTTTGTAGGCCAGGCTGGCCTCAAATTCACAGCAATCCTCCTGCCTGATTCTCCTGAGTGCTGGGATTACAGGCATGAACCACCACACCTGGCTGTAGCTAATATTTTGAGAACTGTATTAAACAAAAGTAGTGATAGTGGATGACCTTGTCTTCCTCCTGATTTATATAGAAAGTTTTTAGTTTTTGGCTATTTAGTGTGATGTTGGTCATTGGTTTGTCATAGATGGTTTTTATTGGGTTGAGATGACTATCCATTCCTATGTTTCTCAATTTTTTTTAATGAAAAAGGGATGTTGCACTTTGTTGCATTTTTTTCTACTTTTATGGAAATGATCATGTGAGTTTTGTCTTTGCTTCTGTTTATGTGGTATATTACATTTATAGATTTACATATGTTGAATCATTCTTCCATCCTTGGAATGAATTCTACTTCATCAAGATGTATCATCTTTATGATGATCTATTGCATTCTGTTTTATGGTATCTTATTGAGGATTTTTGCATATATTCATTAAAGTGACTAACCTGTACTTCCCTTTTATGGCTGGGTTCTTTTCTGGCTTTGGAATCAGGGTAATTCTTCCAGAAATCATTTTGGAAGTACTTCTTACTTTTCATTTTCATTAATAGTTTTGAGAAGTACAGGTGTGGGAGAACTTCTCTAAAGTTCTTATAGAATTTGGCAGTAAATGCATCAAGAAATGGGCTTTTCTTTGTAGTATTTCCATTACTTCTTCAATTACACTTATTGATATTGGTCTATTCAGGATTTTTATATCTTCTTGGCTCAGTTTTGATAGTTCATATGTGTCTAACTTCTTAGTTATTTATTTCTTCTACATTTACCATTTTATTACAGTAGAGTTGTCGTAGTAGTAACCATTGATCTTTTGGACTGCAGATGAATCCACTGTCATTTCTAATTTCATGGACTTCAGTCCCCTTTCCCTCATTTTGTAAGATTGGCAAAGCATTTGTTTATTTTCTTTAATTTTTCAAAGAACCAAATCTTTAATTCATTGATTCCTATGTTGCTTTTTGAGTCTCTATTTCATTATTTTTTGCACTTATCTTTATAATTTTATTTCTCATGTGTGGGCTTTTGATTACTCTTGATTTTCTAGGATATTGAGCTGCACCATTAGATTATTTATTTAATTTTGTTTAGTTTTTCTCATGTGAAATTCACTGCTATGAACTTCCCTTAAAAGATTGCTTACATTGCATCTCAGAGGCTCCAGTATGGTATACTGATATTATCATTTGATTGTACAAAGTAGTTTCTTCTTTAATTTAATATGTGTTCTATTATTTTATTGATAGTAACTTTTAATTTCCATGTGTTTGCATAGCTTGTGTTTGTTTCTGCTATCAATTTCTAGTTTTACTGTACTATAATCTCATAATATGTATGGAGAATTTCAATTTTTTGCATTTTCTCAAATATGCTTTGTTGTAGAGTATGTGGCCTATTTTAGAGAAAGTCCCATGCACTGCTGACAAGAATGTGTGTTTTGTTGTTATTGGGCGGCATATTCTGTAGGTAACTATTGAGTCCATTTGTTCAAAGCTTTAATTCAATTTTGATATTTGTTGATTTTTTTTTAGTTGTTCTGTTCAGTTTTGGCAGTGGACTATTGAGGACCATAATTTCTATTATATTTTTGTTTATCTTATTTTTCATGTCTAAACTAATGTTTGTTTTATGAAATTGGTTGTGCCAGTATATATGATTATAATTGTAAACTCTTCCTGTTGAATTATTTCCTTAGTTAATATGTAGTGATCTTTTTCTATTCTGATTAGTCTCAGCTTAAAATCCACTTTGTATGAAATTAGAATAGTAAGTCACTGCTTTTTTTCTAGGTTCATATTCCATGGAATATTATTTTTCAGCCTTTGAATTTTTAATTTGTATCTCTCTGAGTTAAATGTGTTTTTTTAAATATTGCATATTGTTGGGCTTGTTTTCATGATCCATTTTACCAGCCTGTATCTTTTGATAGGGGACTTGAGAGACCATTCACAGTGAGAATTATTAGAGTGAGGTATTGATTATTTTTGTCCTTGTGTTATTTTTTTGTTGCTGATTTTCTCCTTTTTTCTGTTTCCTTAGCTGGTTATGACACAAGTTATATTCATTCATCTTGGCTTATTGACACTATTGGTTAAATGTCTATAAGATAATCTCGAGAATTTTTTGTAATGCTGGTTTGGTGCTTGATAATTTTTTGAGGTACTCCTTGTCATGGAAATACATTATTTTTTTAATCCATTTTAAAAGAAATTTTTCAGAATACATAAGTCACAGTTTTAAGTTGTTATCTTTTAGACCATGAAACGCTTTACTCCAAGTCTTTCTGACCCTTAAGGTTTGTATAGAAAAGTCTATGTTATTTTTATGGATTTAACTTGGCATATGATTTGTTGTCCCTCTTTCAAAGTTTTGAAGATAGTTTTTTCTGTGATGGACTTCTGCAGAGGTTTTCTTTCGGTGATGACCATTTGATGTTTTATATGCCTCAATTATCTATATATTCATGCATTTCCCTGTATTTGGAGAGTTTTCAGATTTCACTTTTTTGAACAGATGTTTTTATGGCATTTATTTTGGCTTCTGATTTTTCATTTAGCCAAGTTTTATGGCATTTATTTTGGCTTCTGATTTTTCATTTAGCCAAGTTATTTTTAGTCTTTTTTGGCATTATTTAACAGTCGCTGGACCAATTTTCTTTTTTTCTCTTTTTTTTCTTTTTTCTTAGTGTTTTTAAGGCGTCTTTGAGTATTGTTCTTTAAAAGAATCATTGTTTTCTAGTTCCAAAATTCTGTCCTGACACTGTTCTGTCCTACTGCCATTAATTTCAGTATGATTTTTAATTTCCTGGATTTCTGACTGAAACCTTTTTAGGCACACTAATTCTTTAGTTAGTTGGTAATTCATATTTTGTATCATTATTTCTGGCTCAGCTAGCATCCTATTAGTGTCTACTGAGAGATCTTGGGTCTGTTTGTTACTACATTATATCTGTAGTTATTGATTCTCTAATATCACTTAGTATGTCTTTGAATTTTCTAAACTCCTCTGCTATGCTTTAGAATAAGGGTTTTGTGTGGCTTTCACTATTTTGCCCCTTGCTGCCCCTTGGACTGACTTGGGGGAATTAGGGGTTTCGGAAGCCAATTTGTTACCTTCTCTTCCCATTTATCTATTGTTCTTGCTCATTTGTTTGTTATGTTTTGTGTTGCGGTTTCTGGATTCCTGTAACCCAAAGTCTTCCTTCCTAGTAAAGAGATCTGTTTAGGTGCTTTGCAGTGATGTGCTTTGGGCATAAGTATGTATGAGCCTTCGCCCCAGCCCCAAGATTTGACCACATTGGTTATTTCTGGAAAGGAGGCTGCAGTGTAGCTAACCCTGAACTGAGTTACCTGGGAGTGCACTCTAGTATTAATAATGTCACAAAGGCAGCTTGAGTGTTGGCATGCAAAGAAATAGTGACTATTACGTGACCCTGTTAAGATCAAGTGAAAGAGCTACAGTAATATTGCTTGATACAAATTAAATATTAATGTACTGTAGCCAGTTATGCTCTACTCTTAATCATAGAAAAGAATCTGGAAATTAATTATAAGGTAAACATTAAGGCAACCCAGGTATTGACTTACAGTTAATATGTACTAAATGCAAAAACTACATATCCACTGAAGTTACAGAAGTGTAACTTTGTAATTATATAGAGTTAAGTATCAAAAGATTAGCAAAGATTTTTAGCAATACTCTTAAAGATTTAGGGTTTAGGAATGGGGGATGAAAAGGAAAACTTGTCTTCTTTATTTGTCTCTCATTGATGGCACAAAATACTTGTTACTCAAATGAAAGAAGGAAAGGTTTATTTAGCTCACTGCTTGTGAAGGTTTCATCCATAATCAGCTGGTTCCAAGGCAGGTGGCATGACAATAGGGCAACACTTCAAGGCAGAGGCCAGAGCAAAAGTAGAACAAGCCTCTTTTCCTCTCTTATATTGTGCACTAGCCGCCTCTCCTGCAGGGTGGGTGTAGCACTCACAAAATCTCTGTGCTCTTCTCTTACACAGGGTGAGGATATTTACAAAGAAAGGATCCTGGCTCCCTGCTCAGTCTTCAGGTTAAAGTTCTAAACTTCTTAAGTTGACACAATGTATCCAATAACAATTGACCCCTTGCCAACTTGGCAACCAGACATAGTTCTTTAAACCAGCCTCCGGATACAAAGGCATGCTTATTCTTAACATTTCAGTTTAAAAATCAGTAAGAACCAGTGTTAAGGTTATCAGCATTATGTAACATTAGAACTATATATATTCAGGCAGACATAGCACAATTACAGTCCTCTTTTCTGTACCTGATCACGGGTCATAGCTGGTAGTTAGAACTACTTTCTTCCACTACCCATTCTGCATTCCCTCACCTTCAGCAAGCACTTCAGCAGGTCATGGTTCTTTCCCTAGTGGAGTGACCCATACCTTCATTCCTGAAGGTTCTGGGCCATTTGTCATTCTGTCTGGGTACAATATACACAATATTATGCTATCTACACTTCATATATCTGTACTTCAAACCAATATAACATATTTTAACTTCTGATTTATTAGAAACTTTACAAAATGTAAGTTCTACAGAAATGTATGAGTCCCTCACAACCACATACCCATGCACTTTATTTGTAACAAATTGCTGTATGAGAATTTTTTATTATCAATCTAATTCAAGTATCAAAGTAGAAATTATCTGTTTTCATTAAGCGTCGATATTTTGTATATATTCATACAAAGGCATATTACATAATAAAACAATAAACAACTATAACACAGCAGTGATGAAGCTTACAGATTATTACATTCTCAAAACGTTACTCAGATACCAAATTTATTGTCGATATGTAAGCTATAATAATAAATGCAAGTCCTTCTATAGCCCTACATATCAAATACGTGATTACTGTATAGTTCTCAGAGTCTGGAAAATGTGTTTTCTTTTTTATTTGGCAACAAAGCCCACAGCTGTAACCAATGTTACCTTAGTACTCTGTCAGTTTCAAAGCCTTCTCTGCTGCAGTGCACATTAGTTATTTTAAGCAGATTATTCTTATTTTACCAAATATTTTAATCATAATGTTTTCTTTCTTTCTCTTTCTTTCTTTCTTTCTTTCTTTCTTTCTTTCTTTCTCCCTTTCTCCTTTCTTTCTTTCTTTCTTTCTCCCTTTCTCCTTTCTTTCTTTCTTTCTTTCTTTCTTTCTTTCTTTCTTTCTTTCTTTCTTTCTTCCTTCCTTCCTTCCTTCCTTCCTTCCTTCCTTCCTTTCTTTCTTTCTTTCTTTCTTTCTTTCTTTCTCTCTCTCTCTCTCTTTCTTTCTTCCTTTCTTTCTTCCTTTCTTCCTTTCTTTCTTCTTTCTTGTGCTAGGGAATCAAACTCATGACCACACACTTGCCAGACATGCACTTGTGGTGCTGAGCTATATCCCTGGCTCTTAATTACGCTTTTCTTTAAATGCTATATTTTTAAAAAATCAATGTGACAAGGAAGCCATCTTACACAATTAAGTATTTTTAGCCATTGATACTGTGTGTGATGCACTCAACAGAGAGTTTTCAGTCTTGTGCATGGTAACCAAAGAACTGCAATTGTACAAGTGAATGACAAAAGAAAAAGCAATTATATCATTGAAGTTAAGAGGAAGATGTGGTCAGGGATTGTATGTTGATGCCAACAGAAACAAAACTGGTGGCATAAACAGGGAAAGATTTGTTGCTAGCACAACAGAGGGATAGGAAGAAGAAAGGTACATCAGGCTGTTTTGTTGTTGTTGTTGTTGTTTGTTTGTTTGTTTTTTGGTACCAGGGATTGAACTCATGACTGTGTGCTTACAAGGCAGGCACTTATGCCTCTGAACTAAATCCCCAGCACATCATCAGGCTTTTGAATTTAAAAGATATGAATTCCATCCCAGGTCCCTGTCTTTGGATCTCTCTAAATAAGAATGGCGGAAATGATTGACAGGGTGCTGAATCATCACAAAGACATCTAGCTTGTGTGACTCTTGCACAATTTACTCTGTTGTCATCGCATGCATGACTTGTGTTCCCACGTATGAACCATTAATGACGTTCGAGTGGGGGAGAAGGTACTGTAGGCCAAGCAACAGGATCTAACACGCATGTGTTTTGGTCTGGAGCACTAGAACCTTCGTAAGCTTTGTAGTTTTTTATTTCTGCTTCCTCTAGGAAAGGAAGATTGGGTCTGGGATGTGGCCCAGAGTCAGGTGGGTGGAAGGGGACCAGCTCCAAAACCCCAGTTGTGCTACCTGTACCAGTATGACCAGTGAAGGCTAAATCAAATTTGCACCACATTCATCCCAGATATGAAAATTTATGGCAAATGTCAAAAGCGTCAAAATATATTCACTGCATGATCATGAAAGTGAAATTTGTTTTTATTTATTTGGTAATTGGCCATATTTATGACCACTTATAATACTACTGATCAGTCAAAGAAACAAGACTAAGTATCTTTTGGCTGCAAAGGAATGTAGAATAACTGGCAAATATGACATTGTTAAAAGAGACACAAAATAAACTCTTTAAAGTAAAAATAAATCAACCTAAATAAACAAGGTAACAGCAAGTTTGACAATAAAATTTCTCATAGTTTCATATTGTTTTTTCACAAGCAGGAAGATATTTAAAAAGTCAATTTTTTAAAGTCCAGATTTAAGAACTTGTTATTATAAAGGAAAATATGATTCCATTTTTTAATGATCATTTAAAATATGACTTTCTAATTTTCTCATTACTTAAGCAGTATAAATTGTTAAAAGCATTGTGTGCAGTTTGAATATAAAAAAGACTTTTCAATTATGTAGCTATTTTGCTTGCTTTATGTACCATAACAAATTCAAAAATATTTCCCCTTTTCACATTATTTAGAAGTATAGATTGTTAATATAAATTAATTATATTAATTTTATGACTATTCTGTATCTTGTATATCACATATGTAATGACATTCTAGAAAGAATAAAGATGAACTAAAAATTATTAAATATAAAATGATAAATTTTAATCACAAATGATTTGTCTTTGACAGTTCCCAAGAACAATACTTCAGTTTACTTTAAAATCCTGTGCCTTTCAGCCCTATGTGTACTGCAGAGATGAATCAAGAAACCATCTTTTGCTTTAATTACTGTCTAATTTGCATTAATTTGTACCAGTTTGTTAAATCTCCTCATTATCTTTATTTAAAATTTCTCTGGCTGAATGGAATTATTCATCTCTACTGAAAAATACAGATACTTAATAGGACAGATTTTGCATAGAATGGTGTTTCTTACTGAAATCATTGCTCAAGAGTGAGAGTTCAGTGGCTTCTTGAGCCCTACTTTCCTCTTTGTCTGTGAATTATGTTGCCAATTCCTTGAGGCTTCAGGACAAGAAAAAATATTTTTAAATAACTTTAGAATTGTGTCAGTGAGTTGATAAGTCACAGTAATTCATTGTGCCTATCAGAGGAGCTGTTTATTTCCCTCGTTTATCTCTGGGCCATACCTTATAAATTAATGCTACTCAATGCTTAACACCTGGGCCATTGGCAAGCCAGTTGAGCAGTTGTCCGGTACAAGGTGATTTTTTTAAAAAGTCTGGGCACCAAAGCATTAGAATTAATCGCTTAAAGGTAGCCCTCCATCATTAAAAATAAATGAAAGAAAACTTGAGCATTTTATAGTGCATTTGATCAGCTAGGGAGTCAAAATTCTGACACTGACTTTTAGTTCAGTAAGTCTCTGGCTTAGGAATATTCAAGTTGCAAAATTTCACAGATATAAATGAATCACACATTTTGCATATTTGTAGATGCAAATAAATTGTTAAAGTAGTTCATAAATCCACCTTACCAATTTAAAATAACTACAGGAGTAAAAATAGTAGATTTACAGTATTTTGTGTGTGTTTGGTTCTTTATGCTTTGAATTGAGTTTGTGTGTGTGTGTGTGTGTGTGTGTGTGTGTGTGTGTGAAAGGTGTTACAAAACTCGTATTGATTTAGGAAGGAATCCGTTTATGAAATTATTTCTGAATGGAGGTCATACATAAGTCAGGGCCTTACTCTGACATTGTTTGGTGTTTACTAGGAGCAAGGGATTTGTTGAATATTTTAAGTGTGTTTACCAGGTATAAATAACTTATTAAATTTTGTTAAAACTACATCCAAAAAGAGGATACTTCAAAACATTTCGTTTGTGTGTTTGTGTTGTGTGTATTTGAAAGTATTTACTTTTAGTTTCCTCCATTCTTTGAAGAAACTTGAAAATCTACTTAATAATTTCAGCTCAAACAGTAATAAGTCAAATGTGAAATTAAAGTAAATATTTTATAACATAAAATGGAAACTCAAAGACTAATTGTTGTAAGGATAATGTGTACAGATTTGAATGTGAACATGCTTAATTTTAGGGTATGAAAATTTTCTACCAAATCCAGAACAAAAAATTCATTAAGGATTAATTTCTGATGTCATTAATATTTTTATATATGCTCATTTTTATTATAAGACATAATGAATAATGCCTTTTCAAGGAAATCATGTAATAATTTAAAATTTCTAAGTTAATATTTTCTCTGGACATATACAGTCTTCATAGTCTAATACCTATATATTGTTTGATTAGAATTTACTAACAGAATTATACAACAAAGAAAATCATCATTAATTTACAATCATTTAGATTCCTTCTCCAAAATCCTGAAACATAAAATAGTATCTAAAAACATCATTTTTACCTCTGTTACTAATGTGAGCTTATTAGTATATTTAAGTAATATTACTCAAAATATTTTCAGCCCTTTTAATTTATCTTAAAGTAAAAGCATAGTGGCTTTTAGAGATTCTCATGATAAGTAAGTTCACTCCCACTAGCCTTTCTTAACATTCTTTTCTCAGCTGGCTGACTCAGTGATATCAACCTCTGAAATATTTCCCAAACTCAGCAAGTATACACTTGCCTAACAACTTTTAAAGTTGTCTTACTGTCTGTACTTTTACGCATGACCTAGTCCCTCAATCCATAATTCTTTCTCTTCAATTACCATTCCTTTAATAAGGCAGACATTCTTCAATTTATAAATGTGGAAATTATTTCTAAACACCAGGATTATTTCTGTTTGTCATCATGAAAATACTGGATAAAATAGGATATTAAAACATTGTTGAATATCAAATTTTATTTTCGGGTTCTTGCAATGCCTAATGATATAAAAGCCAATTTTTTTTTATCACCAATCTTTTTAAAATATTCAGAAAGATGGCTGTATGATATGATATTTTGTTGTTTTGTTATAAATTTTCATACTTTTCTCAGTAGTATAGGTGAAATTCTTATTAATCAGATTATCCATACAAAAACTATGAAAATAATTCCAGTTCTACTTTATTAAATATTATTGAATTATTTTACCAACTTGCAATGATTTTTGGCAAATGCAATAAAGAAAACTTCCACATGATTTATAGAAATGATTAATAATTTGTAACAATATTACTGTTTTTGTTTACCTCTCATTGCTACTGCACACTAGATTTTCACATATATTTGAATTGATCTATGCATTTTCCCATTTTCTATTTGTATTATAGTAATTTAAATTATTCTTAATGTTTTACCTTTGCATTGTTTGTGTTTTTCTCTATTTTATTATACATTAATTTTATTGGCATTGTAATATAATTTCCCTTACTCAAGAACTAATTCTATGTAAACTTTAATTGAACCGATTAATATAAGAATTTGTATATTTGTTGCATTGATTTTTTTGGGGGAAAATATTATACATTTTACCATTTATTTAAATTTTTATTCATTCAAATCAATAAAATTTCAAAGCTTTTCTGCTAAAGTGCATGTCTACAACTTACAAAGATTCATATGTGTGTAATTAATTTAATAATTTTATTTATTTTTTAAATTTTATTTTAAAGAAACAAAACAGTAGCACTAATGCAGAATTTCAAATCAAGGTAATAGATTAACAATGGTTATTGCATATTTTTATCTTCAAAGTAGTTGCTCAGATTACAAGATAAATGCATAAAAAAACTGATCAAAGAATATAAGCACAGACCACTCTTTTCAATGAAATAATAAAAATTAATAGTTAATTACTGCAAGTATCTTCTTTATATATGTAATTCCTTTTTTCTTTTCTCCTTTTCCCCATTCCAGTTGTTCTTTCCTTTTGTAAAGTTTCTTTTCCTTATTATGATATTGTACATTTTGAGTCTTATTTACTCTTTCAGTTTCTCACACTAGGGAAACATGATATATACACATACAAGTCTCATTTAGTTCACTTATGACTATGGTCTTAAGTAGCATCCATTTACCTATAAAACCCTTGAGTTTATCCTTTTATATAGCTGAGCAACTCTCTGTTGTATAAAAGTACCACAAC
Source organism: Dolichotis patagonum (assembly GCA_004027295.1). Classification (NCBI taxonomy): domain Eukaryota; kingdom Metazoa; phylum Chordata; class Mammalia; order Rodentia; family Caviidae; genus Dolichotis; species Dolichotis patagonum. The sequence continues at coordinate 15,194 of PVJX010011525.1, read as the reverse complement.
TGTTTTATCCATTCCTCCATTGATTGGCATTCAGATTGTTTCCAAGATTTACCTATCACAAATTGTACTGCTATAAACATGGGTTCACATACATCACTGTTGTACAATATTTTTAATACTTCTGAGAAAATATCTTAAAGAAGAATTGATGCTTCAAATAGAATCTGTTATCCTATCTTTTTAGTAATCTCCACACTGATTTCCACAGTGATTGTATCAGTCAACACTCCCACCAAGAGTGAAGAAGGTTTCCTTTTATCTCACAGCCTGGCCAGAATTTGTTATTGGTTGATTTCTTAATGATAACCATTCTTTCTTGAGTGAGATGAAATATCAGTGGTGTTTTAATTTGCTTTTCTCGAATGATCATTAATGCTGACCATTATTTTCATATATTTGTCATTTGTATTTCTTCATCTGAGTAGTGCATATTTAACTCTGATGCCTGTTTTTGCATTAGGTCTTTCAGTTTAGGGTGTCTGATTTTTTTATCCAGTTCTTCATGTGTTCTAGACTGAAGTTTTTTGTCTGAGGGGCAGTTGTCAAAAATTTCCTACTCTCTTGTTGTCTTGCAACACTGTTTGGTGTTCTTTTTGATGTGTTAAAACTTTGTAACAAGTTGGGATCCTAGTTGTTGGTTCTTCAAAGTAACTTCCCATGTGGTTTGGGTTTTCTTCATGAAGTCTCTGCATACCCATATCTCTTACAGATTTCTACCTACTTTCTCACCCAGTAAATTTAGTGCGTGCATTTTAATGTATAGATTTTTGATCCGTTTTGACTTTATTTTAGTGCATGATTATAGGCATGATCTAGTTTTAGTCTTTGGCATGTGGAAAGCCAGTTTTTCAGCATTATTTACGAAAGTGGCTATCTTCCTTCCACTAAACATGTTTGACCCTGTTGTCAACGATAAGTAACTGAGTGTGTCTGTAGTTGTGTTTGCATCTTGTAATCTGCTCCACTCATTCTCAATTCTCAGATTTGTTTTGGTTTTTGTTTTAGCCAGTTCTATGCTTATTTTATCACAGCAGCTTTGCAGTATATTTTCAAGTCAGGGGTTGTGATACCTCCTACCTTGCCTTTCTAGCCCAGGACTGTATTTGTTATTCTAGGTCTCTTCTGTTTCCAGTTGAAATTAACTGTTAATCTAGGTTTTTGTTTGTTAATTTTATTGAGGCAAAGAAAAACTATAAGTTTATCATCCTGTAACTACTAGTATTACATTTGTTGATGCACATGTTTTTAACTTTCATTTGATTTTATTGCTGGCTTTCTAAATATTGAATCATGTGACATAAAAGAATAATAAGTGCTAGACATTGTCATTATATTATGATTTAGTTTTTTGAATTCTTGAATTTCATAAAAATTCCAAGAAAAGGTATACATTTTATCCTGCTCATTTTAATTGATTTCATACTGAGTGAAGGCTCCGGTTTTTTAGCATTTACGTTTTGGATTTACGTTTGTCCTTAGAAAGACAGACAGAAAGAAGAAAACTAGAAAGCAAAAAATATGTGGAATCAGAGTGGGTACAAGCAAAGAATATGAACAAGATATATAGAACTAAAGGGGAAAAGGGGGAATAAGATTAACAGGCATGCTTAAATTTTTACTGTAGTATCAGCAAATCTCCTAAACCGAGCCCTTTTTGTGTTTCATGTTCCTTTATTCTATATCTGCTGAATCCCATGTTATCTGTCTCGAGTAGGGTACACTGGAGATATTAGAGAGGCTACGAGTTCTTTATATAACCTTGATTGAAATAATCGAGCATTGTCACGGGGGAAGAGGAAGACTAGAGTACGGCATAAAATGGTAATTAATAGGAATGGGAAGAATTCATAACACATGAATATGATGATCATAACGGATGTAGATCTTTGGTTGTATTACAATAACGTTATTCTCTGCCATACTTTCAGACATTAATGTAGTAATCTTCAAACTGTCTTTTTTTTCCAGCAAGAAATTTAAATTTCTATTGATTTTTAAATTCTATCTAAATACTCCTTAAAATCTGAAAAAAAAAAAAAAAAGCCGTAACAGAATCACCTGCTGACGGAGTCAGTTGGTGATAGTTGAGTGTGTGCCTCTCGGTTTATATTTATAAACTTGCTTTACCACTCTGCTTAACTTTAGAGTGCCCTAGGGTAAATACTATAAATCAGACCAGGAAGAAACATCTGAAAAGTACATTTTTTTCTTCTTACTGTGGCAATAAATCAAAGTGATTGTTTGCAAGTTAGCTGGCTGGGTAAGAAACAGATTCCTGCTGACTGCTTGGCATATCACAGCTAAGCATGCTCCTTTGAGTAAGTAAAATAAGAATGTGGATAAAATTATTAAAGGAAAAACAGAAATGGAACCTTGAGAGGGATAGATTTTTCAGTGGCTTAGCTATAGGACATCATGGGATATTCTGATGAGGAAAGGACATTTATGGTAATTTTTCCCGACACATGCACTACACCACCAAGGAGTACATGTATTCATATTGACTATACTTGATTGCACCTAGGTGAAATGTGTTAGTTTGGTAGAGATCATTTTCCCCAATTACATAATTTTTATAAGTCTAAGATGGTAATAGCACATATTGCATTTGACTAGTACTAATACTAGTACTAGGAAAACGTTCTATAGGCATTTTATGAAGGAAGACAGGCAGATCAAAATATCCCTGAGACTCATTATATTTACTAAAACTCACTAACCAAAGAAGAATGAATAGAAAAAACTCTCTTCCAAGAGATTGGCTCTAAATAGACACTGATGTATACAATTTGTGGAAGCTTTGATTGATTGGGTAGCAAAATAGACACCCAGATGAACTTCACACTGATGAGTAATGCTGGATTTTGGCTTGTGTCATCAAGCATTAAAGAGAATTGAGTACTGTAATTAGTATGAAATTCGATGACTTTAAATTTCATTGACATATGGAATGAAATATAAAAATAAACTGTGGCCTTTCTCATTGTATTTTGGTCTGATTACTAGGAGTAAAATTGCAATTTATTTTCCCAGAAGTATAACTGACATTAAACTAATAATTGAAATATTATTTTATCGTCATGGGAAATTAAATGCATAGTATCTGAAAAATCTGCAGTATGAAATCTATAACCTGTTTATGTCAACACACCATGAAGTATCTATAATTTATTGAACAACAGGTTCTAATAACCAAACCAATCATTAATTTTTATAAAAAATTCCTTTCTGGAGTAAATAAATGGATGATAATATTTTAATATTAGGTAAAATATGATGCTAAACATGAGTTTTACGTCTGTACCTTAAATATGCAATCTAACAAGGGATTTTAAATTCCACTGATAAAATGAAGCAGTTCTATATTAAAAAAATCTATTCCTACTCTAAAAAAATATTTTGGTAAATTGAGTACAGGTAACTAATTAATGTGATATCATAAATCTGGCCAGAAAAGTAAATGACTTTGGCCTTAGAGAGACTGCACATATGTAAAATGCTTCACTCAACATATTAAATTATTTTCCAAACAACTGGAGTTAATTGGGAGTTTTCTTGTACTGCTTGAATTGCCGCCATAAAAACATAAAAGCCTTAAAGACATATGGTCACAACATACTTTGTATGGTGAAGTCCTACCCCTAATGATTAATACAAACCTTGGTGTTCATTGGATATTAACAAGTTTCTTCTTTTGCATAAGTATTGTTGTATGTGTAAGACCCATAATGACAACATACCCATGAAAAATGTGTGGCAAGAAAATCTTGTCCAAAATAAGGAAGTATACTTGAAAGAAGAAAAATGTTGAAATTCAAACAACTTGCCTGTGACTAATTTCCTTCCTTATTGTCAGGACAGTAAGAACCACTGATAACAAATCTAACACTATATTAGTACACTGTGACAGAACAAATATATTAAAATGACTCTTGTAAATATATCTTTATACTATGCAGTTTTGTACACACAATTGTCTACAATGTACTGTGTAAGGATACAGTTATCCAGCCGAAACAATGGGAATATTTCATAGTTTACCCACTCTATGATCAATGAAGCAATCATTCCTCTATTAAATCATGTAATTCATTTATTTGGGCTCATATAGTGCATGTTGAAAGTCAACAGTGTGGCAAGACTCCTTAGACCTTATCTTTATTCACATATGTCATGAAAATATTAATAAATTTTGATTCTAAAAAGGACTTCCAATTCCTATAGTCCTATGCCCATGTTTTAACCCAAAACTCAAAGACAAGTGACACACTTGAAGAATACATTTATTTATAACCCCGATGAAGTGGTGCTAATCAAGATATACAAAGAACTTTTAAAATTTTAAGAAAAAAGATAAAAAATATGTCATATAGATCTCAATATACAAATTTATAGTAGCTTTAAATATAAAACCTTCAAATTCAATATAGGGATATAATTTTTAACGTAAAAAAGTCAGACAGCTGATAAAATTCTTTGTGATGTTATGGAGAAGTTTTCACATTGGGTTGGAGGTCTGCGATGATATAAAGTGGGAAATGAGTCTAGAGAGCTGAAGTAGCAGTGAAGTGAAGTAGCATTTATCCCTTCTACAAATACATTTTTCACATGACTCAAGGTTTTAGTGACTTTTTCATTGCTGGGACAGAATGCCTGACACCCACAAGTTACAGAAGGAAAGGTTGTTTTAGCTCACAGTTTGTAGAGGTTTCAGTTCCTAATCATCCGGCTCCAAGGCAGGGTGGCTTTGCAGACGGAAAGGCAGAGGACAATTCATGGGAAGGCAGGAAAAAAGCTTTCTTTGATCCCTTTTTATTTCATTCAGGCTACAAGTCTATTGGTTGGTGCCACTCCCACTCAGAATGCAACTTCTGTCTTCAGTAGACCCTTTCAGTCACACCCAGAACTACAGTCATACAATTAAGAAATCAATTCCATTATCACACACCCTTAATTCAGAGTCATACACCCATGATCTAGCCACTTCCCACAACCACAGTTATAACCACTTTGAGGGACTTTGTAGGTATAAACCATAATAATCAGCAATTCCACTTACAGAAATTTACTAAGGAATTTACCAAGAGCGAATATTGTATGACCTAATGTAATTCTATGTATACTACATAGTATAAATATATCATCTAAAATTAAGTACATATTACAGTTTTATGGCTTCTCTTATCAGGAATCTGTTAATGGTTTATTAAATTCATGTTTAAAAATGCTCTCCAAATTCTTACTATATCGAATACATAGTTGCCAGTGTATGAAAGTTGGGGAGCTTCATGGATTGGGTGGGGGGCTCTGATTTAATCATGAGAATTATTCCACTGATGAGATTCGCTGAACAGGCTATTGGGAGGAGTGCCGTGCAGGAGGAAGTGGGTAATTGAGGCATGTGCCTTTGAGGGGTACATTTTCCCCCCATGAATCCTTTTGTGGTTCTTTCTCTTTGAAATGCATTCCCACTGTTAGGGGGTGAAGGATTTTGCTCAACCACATCCTTCTTCTATGATGCTCTACCTTATCTCACACCCAAAGAAATGCAACAGGAATCAAACATCTGAACCTGTAAACCACAGTAAACTTTTCTTCTTTTGAATTACTTTCCTCAGGTATTTTTATCACAGCATCAAAAAATCTAACACATGACTCAATTGTGTTTTCTGTTTCAGAATCCATACAGGCTTCTAGGTAGGGATTACAGTAGTGGGCCTTATTAAGGGACCAAGCTCGAACAAAATTCCAGTCGGCTTTCTAGGCTTACATGGTGGTGACAGAATTTAACTTCATCCAGGTGGTAGGATTGAGAGATTCATTTTGTTTCCAGATGCTGACTGGATACCCTGAGTTGTTTTCCTTGGTAGTCTATTTATTATGGGTCTCAGTTCCATCAAAGCATGCAAACTAGTCAAGGGACACAGCAAAACCAGCTAGACAGCTTATGAATTCTTTGTGATGTTCTCACTAAAGTAATATCATTTCATCATTACTACAGTCTGTTGATTACAAAGAAGTTAAAAGTTTCTATTTCATTTCACACATACAAATATTTTAGAAGTGATTCTTTGATTTTTACAAAAATTAAAAAAAAACTAAATAAAGTGAAAAAGTCAAAAATCTTTATATTATCCTTTGATAGAAACTGATGTTGTGAGTGGTAAGAATGGAATGAGATGGAATAAAACTTAAAATAATTTTCTGTACAGTATTGTAACTTTGTGGTATTTTTTCCTACTAAGAATCAAACTCACAACCTTGTGCTTACCAGGCAGACGTGGTGCTGCTGAGCTATATCCCTGAACCCAGCATTGAAATTTTGAATCAAATAAATATTTAAATAATTAATATAGGTAGTTACAATGAAATAAACATGCACTAAAATTAAACAAATACAGAAAACAAAACTGTGTGCTAATACCAAATTGGCAACTGTCCCCCATCATGTACAAAAATATTATCAGTTCTGAAACATAGTGGGTTGACATTGACTCTTACAAAAATATAGTCTCAGTCCAATCAAGAAGTGAATGCTGTGATGTCAGTAGGATTTTCCCCCTCCACATCTAAAGCACGATTTCCAGAATCTTCTTTTCAAGGAATGTGCTTGTTAACCTGCTTGGGTTCTGATGCTGTTCTGGGCATCTGCCTGTCCTAATTTCCCCCCTTCCTTGCAATCTGCTGACTTCTAAGGTCAGAAATCTATATGGGCTCACCCTCTCATTCTATGTGTTAACCAAGATTTCCATCAGTATTTGAAACAATCAATGTATAAAGACACAAGGTTTATTTGGACTCAGAATTCCAGATGTTTCCATCCGTGTGCTCTTGCCCCAGTGCTTTTGGGCCTATGATGGCACATTGTTAATATTTTTCTACTTTATTGTACCTCATAACAATCTTTTATTCTTATGGCTTTACATGTGGCTTAAGGTAGAATTGCAAAATTAGTCATCCTAAATTTACATAGTGTTTAAGAAAATTCATTGGAAATATTTACCAATTAATTCTATATTTAAATACAAGAACGTTATGAGTAAATATTATGCTTCCAAAGTGAGTACATAAAAAAGTGGTTGAAAGTCATTCAAGGATAGAACATGGAAGTTAGGATACTGGTTTATTGAAGAAGTGCTGATTAAACCATATTTCAATTGATAATTAGCAAATGGATTTATAGACAGATGATAGATTCACATACATAGATTGAATATAGAAACATTCTCAGTCTAAAAGACACTTAAGCATTCCAGCCATGTTTTCCCATTACAAGAGCATAACCAATTTCTCTGACTTGATTTAGCATCAGACATCAAGTAAATGAGCTAAGATAGAAATAGATTCCTTAAGTGATAGACCAGTCATTCTCTTTGAAGTTGCCCTACATGCAGTGAAGGTTATTATGTTGTTAACTAATTGCCAGTCGTAAGGAATGTAAACCAAAGAAAAAGAATTTTTGTGTTTTAAAAAAATAATATATAGGAGGATGTAAACATTACTTTGTTAATATGGCAACCAAATGAGCACAGGTCAAAATTTAATTTCCTTCTTCATACAAAATATAGATGTACAAAGAATATCAATCTCTGCCTTTCTCTCTGACTCTGCCAGTTTTTTTCTCCAAGGTCTAAAACTTAGGCATTCTGCACAAACAATATTGCAGAGAAAGACTGCAAAAATAATTTCTCATCTTTTCTGATAAAAATTTACTTATATAAAATCTCCCATTACTATCACTATATTCAGTATCACTTTCATTTCCTAAGCTACTTTTGAAAATAACTTATAACATTTTTCTGCTACTAATTCTCCTTTATTTTCTCAAAGAAAACAAATAATTTCTGTATGAGTGTGAAAATGAATGTCATAGAAAAATTTGTATAAACTTTTAAAATGTGTAATATTTATAATTCATGTCATCAATATTTTAAGAAATGCATGTCTATCAAAGTCAGCACAGTTCTACTCCTTTGTTCTTTTAAAAACAGTATAGATAGACTATACTAAAGGGAAAATTTTAAAAGATGTAGATACTTGTCAATATTATAAATTACTAAAATATAATTAATTATATAAATATGGTAACACCGTGTAATGTCAGTTAAACTTTAAAAAAAAAACTTTCCACATTATGCTACTTTCCAATTTGAATTTATATATATATATATATATATATATACATATATATATATATATATATATATATATATACATATTTTATCAAATTTGCCAAATAAGAAACTAAAATAGTGGAAAACAAAATATTCATGTACTTCATAATTCAAGAACTCTTTTTCTGGATAATTGTTATTAGTTAAGTAGATGAAACAAGAAAAACATCACAAAAAATTTCTAACTTTTGGAGAACTATTAGCTCAAATTTAAAAAGTAGTAGTTATTCACTAAGCATATCTTTATTCTTTGTTATATATTTGTTGAGTTATTTGGTTTTAATGATGCTAGAGTTTGAACCTAGGGTCCTGAGCACTTTGGGCAAGTATTCTATCACTAAGCAATAAACTCATGCCCCAATATCTTATTCTCCAGAAATCTATGACAATTCTAGTGTGCAATTCAAAAGAACAGTTAGAATCAGGACAATATTTGAGTATTAGAAAACACTGTAAAATGGAAAAAGTAACAAAAACAAGCATCTCAGGAAACAATGTATTAATAAATAAATATTAATTTACCAGACAGAGAAAAATACTGACCTGTTTTTTTCTTCCAGTTCCTCCAGATGAGGTATCATCTTCAGGACTGGCTAGATAGTCACTTTTGATATTCTTACTTCAACTTTGTCAGGAATTAATTTCAAGTAACAATTTATATAGCAATAAATATATAGAATCCTACATTTCCAAATGTCTTATCAATTAAATATAAATTAGACCAAAAGAACTTCCTAGTTTAAGGAAAATTTTGTGTTAGAAAGTTAGTGTCATTGCTTTGATCTAAAGTTGACCCCAAAGTTTCATTTGCTCAGAGACTGGCTTTTGGTGGGTGATTGGATCGTGGAGGTGCTATACTCATGGGTGGATTTACATGCTGGTGAGTGCATAGACGGATGTGTGGTTAGGAGGTAGGCTCTGGCTGGAGAAGGTCAATCATTGCCAATGTGGCCTGGAAAGTTATAGTCTTGTCCCCTTGTCTCTATGCTTCACAGTTGCAATGAACTGAGCACCATCCCCTCACCATGCTCTTTTATTTCTATCTATAAATTGCCATTTCTATCTATAGTCAGGTGACCTTGCATGGACTGAACCCTCTGAAACTAGGAATCTAATACATCTACCCTCCTTTAATTTGGGAGCAGCAGAGGTTTTTTTTCCACTGGGAGAAAAATGGCTAATACAGAACATGCTAACAAAGAAGTGTGGTCCTTGGTGTTTCTGATTCTGATTATGTGAGTCAGAAGCTTTTGGAAATGGTTTCTGGGAGGAGTTTGGAAAGATGTAGAGATGCTGGATAGAAAAGCCACAAAATGATGTAAGCAGAGCCTCATGGGTAGATGGGCAATGTTGGTCAAGTCTCACAAATCCAGAATGCTGATTGGGATACCAAGAGTAAAAAATCCTGGTTTAAATGATTTCACTCTGAGAAGAGAATCTCAGAATGCTGTGCCTAAGAGCCTCCTTGGTATATGTACGCACAAGGTCATCCATCTAGGTACTCAAGGGCTGCCAGTCATTGTGTAAGGGGACCCTGCTACTGTTTCCAGCTCAAAGCAGGACTCAACAGCATCCAGGTAGTGCTGGTTTTTCACGCATGAAGGACACAAGAGTAGTGGGATCATAGAAGCTTGCACTCAGATCTCCACAAAACAATACAATACAAAACAAACAAACAAGAAACCTGAGAAGCAAGGTAGAATGTAAAACAGGGTCACAGATCCCACCAGGGGCCCAGAGAGTAAAATGCTTTAAACTCTAAAACTAAACTAGCACTGCAACTGAAACATGAAGTTGGCAGGCATGTGAAATACATGCTCCAAAATTGCAGACAATGAACAGAGCCAAGCCAAGAGCAAGATTGTGTGGACAAAAATTTACAATGAAGAAGCTACTCAAGCTCTTTGGAATCATATCTTGCCACAGGCTACCCTGGGTGCTGGGCATGGAACTATAGGGTTTAGTGCTTTCCTTGTTGGATCTCTCTCTCTCTCTCTCTCTCTCTCTCTCTCTCTCTCTCTGTCTCTCTCTCACTCTCTCTCTCTCTCCCCCTCTCTGTGGAAATATTTACCTTGTTCCATTTTCTGTTTGAATATATTTAACTTTCCTTGTGACTCACAGTTCCAAGTTTGCCTTAAGCCTCAGAGTAGACTTTAGCCTTGAAATTTTCAGTAATGCTAGAAAGGTTCAGAATTTGACTACTCTTAGAAATGAACTCATAGTATTTTACCTAATGGGATGGACATAAGTCTCTTAGAGTGTAGGGTAGAATGTTATTATCTGGAACAATATCCCACCAAAGTATATACAATCAATATCTCGCCAATATCCATGTGTTTAGACTTAGGACTTTTGCGAAGTGATTAGATCTTAGGAGTAACATTAACTGAATTAAATCACTGATGAGTTCATAGCTGAACGTGCAGTTACCTTTATGCTGACTCCCCACCACACTTTTTACTGGTTGCAACTGGTTGAGCAGCTTTCCTCTGGAAGGTTCTCATGCTGCACTATTTTTTTCTTGAGATGAGTAAATCATGGGTTGTGCCTTTTCTGATCATGAGCCAAATAAATCTCTCTTTCTTAAACTTGTGGATATTAGATATTTTATTTCAGCAATTAGAAAGTAATTAATCCACTTAGATTATTAGGAATTTTGTCCCTAAATGTTTGACAAATGATAAATCAGATCATCATAAATGAGGGCCAGATAAATGTAGAAATTCTAGTTAAATATGTCTCATATAACCATTATCAAATAAACCCAGAGACTACATGAATTTAAATGCATGACTAGAATATCAATAACAAACTTAGGTATGTTCTTATCTTGAAACAAAAAATTATCTATTTTAACTTTTGTGATCACAATTATTTTCTTCAATCAATATAATAAAAGATTATACAGTCTCAAATTTTTCAATAGAAAAATAAATTAAGACCACAAAAATGGTAAAGTATTTTTACTGAAGTGTAAATTTCAATGGTAAATTATTTTAAATGAGTATTTCTACATGGGCAATGCAATATTATACATCTTCAAAGAATTGCTCAAAAATTGACTTGGGGTAAGAAATTTTCTGCCTCTTGAGTATAAGAAGATATTCTGCCAACTTTATTATTCGTTTTAAATGTCACCTTATATTATTGTGCCATATCATTAAACAACCTTTTATTCACAAATGTTTTATAGAAATAAATATAAAATTTCAAGTCACTTCATAAAGCACTTTTTAATAAGCTACGATTTTTCATAATATTTGACCTTAATTCACAATTACACATTCAGATAATATTCATGTTAATTGTATCAGTCTTGCATGGGCTCCATATTACTCTCAAGTAAAATAGTTATACATGCTGTAGTTTCACAGTGATCCTCAGATTTCACACAGAAACATGAAAGCAGTACTTGAGTGGTACTTGAGAATGAAGTGATAAATTTTATGGGTGTCAGTGTTAAGTAAGATTTCTAAGAGACACAAATGCATACTGTATGGACATAAACTGTCCACTAGAAATTATTTTGTGACTATTTCTTCTTGGTTATACTTTAGCAGTTATTTATTAACATATACATTTTCTGACTGTTGACCATGTACTTTAGGAAAAATTGATAACATGACCGTTATTCCTTACTTGAATGTTTTTTTTTACTTTGATCTCAGACTTGAAAATGAGAGAAAATATGGACTTAGAAAATCTAGAGTTTTATTTTGTTTTGCTTTGATTTGTTCAGAAATTCAAATGTTTTGAATTCAAAAATGTTTATTTAAAATTTTTATCATTGTTTACATAAAACATATCATTGTTTCTTCTTAGTATGACACATTTTAGTTTTTAAGTATGATGTGCCCCCATAGTACAAAAACCAATATATGTGAATATTTTCTTAAGTGTTTTTTCAGAATTTTCTTAAATGCCTTTTGTCTACACAAGTAACATTTATTGAGACTATTGTTACAAATCTAATAAATTTTAATATTAACTTAAAAATAATTAAAAGCTAACTTGAACTTACATTGATAAGAAGAAAAATCATGATGACTTGTAGATTAATTTAAATGTAAGTCCATGAACATGAGCATTTCTATAATTTCTTATGTAATTATATTTTAGCATATATTAATGGATAGCTGCATTGGTGAAGATTTGAAATTTAGGTTACTTATATGAACAACTGTGTGTATATTAACTGATGTTATTTACAATGTATATGAACAATTAAATTTCATGTATCTTAATGTTAAGTACTGGCTTGTAAATTATTTAAAAGTATGAAGTTCCTCATATGTTTAGGTCAACACCATCCACACATTTCCACAAATTTTCTAGGTGACCACATGTAGCATACTAACCTGGTACCATCTTCCAGCTACCATGCAGACAGTAGCTTCCAACCTACCCAGTTCTTATTTATAGTTGATTTGCAGTATCTAGTAGTCTTTTCAAAATCTCAAATGAATATTGTAACCTCAAAACACTCATGACTTCCATTTCTCTTATAATTAAAGTCAAAGTCTGAATGTGAGCAATAGTGCCTTTCATCAGATTTTATCTAAAAATGTTACTTTCTTGTGGAAATTTTTCTGTTGTTAATTATACTCTACTAACACCCTGGCTATAGTACTTTAACTATACTTTGACTCCTGTGTTTGTAAATTATTTGTTTAATTACTTGTCATTTTTTGTTCTGGTAAAATACACCTAATATATATTTTAACATTTTGAAATTGTTCAGTTTAGAGTTATTAGGTATATTCATATTGTTGTGCAGTTATCAACCCTATTATCTCCAGAATTCTTTTCAACTTCCAAAACTGAAACTCAGTACAGTACGTAGTAAATTATCACTGTTCAATCTTTCTCCATAACAACTAGAAACTATCCACTTTCTGTCTGAACAGTTGATGACATTAGATGCCTTGTGTGAGATTATTTAATACTTATCTATGGAACATACTTATTTTGCTTAGATCCTCAAGTTCATCCAAATGTCATTATTTCCTTACTTTTGAAAAATGAGCAATATTCCATTGTATGGATATATTTGCTTATCTTTTATCACTTGATGGACACTTCAGTCATTACCATATTGTAATTATTGTGAATAATGGTGCAATAGATAAGAATGTAATATTATCTTTTGGAAATCTTGTTACTAATTCCCTTTGGTATATCTTATAATTGAATTTCTTATTTAATCATTTTTATTATATCATTTGTTTTCATTATTTCATTTTTTACAACAAATGACTTTAGGAACATAGAATCACTACAACTATATATCCGTTGTCATTCTGTTACTTTTTTAATTTGATTTTGTTCTTTGTTGCAAGCATACTTGCTACAGTGTTATTGGTTTTATTAATCACTGCAAAATGTATTTTCTCATTTTTATTTTTTAGCTAGTAAAATTCTCCTAATTTCTTGTTCTGTGTTTAAATATTTTACTAGCTTCAGTTCTTTCAAAGCTTGTACTTGAAAATCTAGTTACTTTATTTTAAACATTTTGCTTTCCATTATTTACCTTAAGGTTTCTTTTTTTGAGTAATACCATGTCTGTATCCTATGATTTTAACATGACAGAATTTAAAATACTATAAATACACTAGATTATTTCTTGTGATAATATATTCCTTCTTTGATCATTAGTCTAGCAGATAGTGTGTTTTTTATTTTATTAATATATGGTAATAATAACTTTTTACTGACAAATCATAGACTTAAATTTTATCTTGTATTTTTAAACCATGTTTTATATCAATTAATAAAATTGTTTTTCATTCTGTGTGGCTTAATATTCTCTGCATATGTGTTTATAAATTTTTAGATGATTTAAAAATAACATGCAAGTTTCATTATATTGAAGCTAATTTTTTGATAGTTTAGATACACAATACTGACATGGAACTCTTCAAAGCATGGATTTGAAATTTAATTAATTAATTAACTAATTAATTTTTATTTATTTATTTTTTGAGACAGGGACTTGCTTTGTAGTTCAGGATGGTCTGAACTCACTATGTAGCCCAGGCTGGTCTCAAACTCTCAACAATCCTTGTGTTTCAGCTTCCCTGGTGCAGGCATTAGAGATATACTCCACCGTGCATAGTAAAAAATTACATATTTAAGGAAAAAATTTTTTTAAAGTTTAACTAAAAGTTTTTAAAAAAATTTTAAAAGCTCTTTCCTTAAAAACTAAGTTAAAACCAGGCTTGGTGCTCAGTGTCATAAGTGCCTGCTTGCAAATACAAGATCCTGAGTTTGTTTCTTGGTGCAATAAAAAGAAAGGAAAAATACTAAATTCTGCAGATCAGCTTCTCGGAGGGAGTATCATGAGCTTTTAACCATATGTAATTCCAAATATTCTTTCAGTAGGCTCACAGTCTTCATAAAACCCTTATTTACTAATTTACAAATATACATATATATTAATTATAATCTACATGTTGAAATCAAGATCCAAAAATATTTCATTCTGTAAAAAATAAATGAAAAATTAGATTATAATAATTTAAAATGTGTGAACATTTTTGTGATTTATTTAGTAATGAAGTCTCTATCACAAAATTCTATGGGATCACAGAAAATTTGTAAAATAATAACTATATAAGAAAATATTTTTGATATATTTTTGGACTAAACTTATTTTCCTCTAAATATATTGTAACCTAAAACCCCACAAACTAAAAACTCTGCTAATACTGTCAAGTTTTAACTTTTGTTTTGGCTATGTCCTGTACAAGGTCTTTGGTATACTGCTAGTAACATTCAACTTCATCCTTTTTCTCAAGAATCATTGTAAGAATATAAATCTTGGAGGAGCTAAAGACAGTTGATTGGTAATCAGCAGGATACAGAGCCTCCCTGAGAGAGGCAACTCAGATTCCAGAATAAAACATCCTGGAGAGGTCTGGACAGAGGGAGATGGAGCCTCTCGACCCAGGAAGAAACTAAAGGGAAAAGATCTGGTCAAACACATAGTCCTGAGGCTACCATTAAAGAAGTTAAGATTCG